>PVIW01003575.1:0-162700 GCA_004026585.1 Noctilio leporinus
GGGACAATAATGAGCAAAACTAACAACAAGCAAAACAGAACCAAGTGTATGAATACAAGGAATAGGCCTGCAGTGTTCAGGAGGAAAGGGGTAGGTGGGAGGGGGGAGGCAGAGGCAAAGAAGGGGAGCAGCTTAGACAAGAACCTAGTATAAAGGAACCATGGACATGGACAACAGGTGGGATTGACTTTGGGGGGAAAGGGTGGGTGGAGAGGGGGACAGAGGGGAGAAATAAAGGGATGGATGTAATACAACAACAATAAAATTAAAAGGAAAAAAAAAAAAAAAAAAGACATAAGGTAGCCAAATGGATAAGAAAACATGGCCCATATATATATGCTGTCTTCAAGAGATCTACCTTAGAACAAAAGATTGATGCAGATTGAGAGTGAAGGGATGGAAAAATACATATCAAGCAAATGGACATGAAAAAAAGGCTGGATAGCAACACTTATTTCAGACAAAATAGATTTTACAATGAAGGCCATAAAAAGAGATAAAGAAGGACATTTCATAATACTTAAGGGAACAATCCATCAAGAAGAAATAACTCTGGTAAACATAAATACACCCCACATAGGAGCTCCGAAATATATAAGGAAAATCTTGGAGGACTTCAAGAAGGACACACTAATAGTAGGGGATTTTAATACCCCACTATCAACAATGGACAGATCTTCCAAACAAAAAATCACTAAACATGTTGTGGCACTGAACAACACACTAGAGGAAATGGACCTAACTGATACATCCGGAGACATTTACCACAAAGAAGCAAAATACACACTCTTTTCAAATGCACATGGAACATTATCTAAGATAGACCACATGGTAGGTCACAAGACAAGCCTCCACAAATACAGGAAAATTGAAATCATACCAAGCATCTTCTCAGATCACAATGGCTTAAAACTAGAAACCAATCTCAAGGGAAAAAACCAAAAATACTCTAACTCATGGAGACTGAATAACATGCTTTTAAGTAATGAATGGGCTAACAACGAGATCAAAGATTAAATCAAAAAGTTCCTGGAAACAAATGACAATGAACACACAACAGTCCAAAACCTATGGGACACAGCAAAGGCAGTGCTCAGAGGGAAATTTATAGCAATACAGGCCTACCTAAAAAGGTCACAAGAAGTTTATAAAAACAACCTAACCACAAAGCTGCAAGAACTACAGGAGTAACAACAAACAAAGCCCGGAGCAAATGGAAGGAAAGAAATCATCAAGATCAGAGCAGAACTAAATAACTCAGAGATTCAAACTATGATTCGAAGAATCAACAAGTCCAGGAGCTGGTTCTTCGAAAAAATAAATAAAATTGACAAGCCTTTATCCAGACTCATCAAGAAAAAGAGAGAGGACCCAAATAAACAGAATCAGAAAGGACAGAAGAGAAATTACCACTGATACCACAGAAATACAAAAGATTATAAGAAATTATTACAAACAACTATATGACAAGAAATATGACAACCTGGTTGTAATGGACACATTTCTGGAAATGTATAATCTACCAAAACTGAACCCAGAAGAAGCAGAAAGCCTGAAGAGGCCAATAACAACTAGTGAAATTAAAGAAGTAATCCAAAATCTCCCAAAGCACAAGAGCCCTAGACCACATGTATACACAGGTGAATTTTAGCAAACATTTAAAGAAGAACTAACTCCTGTCCTTCTCAACCTATACCAAAAAATACAGGAAGAGGGAAGACTCCCAAACTCTTTCTATGAGGCCAATATTATTCTAATCCCAAAACCAGGGCAAGACACATCTAAGAAAGAAAACTATAGGCCAATATCTCTGATGAACATAGATGCTAAGATTCTCAACAAAATATTGGCCAACCAGATTCAGCAGTACATTACAAAGATCATACACCATGATCAAGTGGGCTTCATCCCAGGGATGCAAAGATGGTACAACATTCGTAAATCAATAAATGTAATACACCACATCAATAAATTGAAACACAAAAGCCATATGATCATATTAATAGATGCTGAAAAAGCATTTGATAAAGTACAGCAACCACTTATGATAAAAACCCTCAGCAAAATGGGAATAGAGAGAGCATACCTCAACATCATAAAGGCCATCTATGAGAAACCTGAAGCCAACATCATACTCAATGGGCAAAACCTGAAAGCTTTCCCCCTAAGATCAGGAACCAGACAAGGCTGTCCACTTTCTCCACTTCTGTTCAACATCATCTTGGAAGTTCTAGCCATAGCCATCAGAATAAAAAAAGAAATCAAAGGTATCCAAATTGGAAAGGAGGAAGTCAAACTGTCATTATTTGCAGATGACGTAATAGTGTACATACAAAACCCTATAGACCACCAAAAACTTACTCGACCTAATAAGCAAATTTAGCAAAATAGCTGGATATATATATCCAGCTGGATATATATAAAGTCAATATCCAGAAATCAAAAGCATTTTTTGTATACCAATAATGAAACATCAAAGATAGAAGGTAGAAAATAAATCCCATTTACCATAGCAACAAGAAACATAAAGTACTTAGGAATAAACTTAACTAAGGCGGTAAAAGACCTGTACTCAGAAAACTACAGAACATTGAAGAAAAAAAATTAAGGAAGATACAAATAAATGGAAGCATTTACCATGTTCATGGATGGGAAGAATTAACATCATTAAAATGTCCATATTACCCAAAGCAATCTATAGATTCAATGTAATCCCAATTAAAATACCAATGATAGACTTCTCAGAAATAGAAAAAATACTTCAAAAATTTATATGGAGCCAAAAACGCCCATGAATAGCCACAGCATTCTTGAGAAAGAAGAACAAGGTAGGAGGGGGAATCACAATACTGGACATCCAGCTATACTACAAGGTCACTGTCATCAGAACTATTTCGTACTGGCATAAGAATAGACATATAGATCAATGGAACAGAATAGAGAGCCCAGAAATAAATCCAGGAGTCTATGATCAATTAATATTCAACAAAGGGAGAAGGAACATAAAGTGGAGTAAAAATAGTCTTTTCAACAAGTGATGTTGGGAGAACTGGACAGCAACATGCAAAAAGATAAAACTAGACCAACAACTTACACCATACACCAGAATAAACTCAAGATGGATAAAGGATTTAAACATAAGCAGTGCCACCATAAAGGTCCTAGAGAAAAATATAGGCAGTAAAATTTTTGATCCTATGCAGAAATATGTTTACTGATACTTCTCCAAGGGCAAGGAAAATCAAAGAACAAATAAGCAAATGGGATTACATCAAATTGAAAAGTTTCTGTTCAGCTAAGGAAAATACCAGTAAATTCAAAGGGAACCAATTGTATGGGAAAACATATTTGTCAATGATACCTCAGACATGGGTTTGATCTCCAAAATATATAAAGAACTAATGTGACTCAACACCAGGGAGACAGACAGCCCAATTAAAAAATGGGCAAAGGATTTGAATAGACAACTCACTGAGGAAGACATACAAAGGGCCCAGAGGCATGTGAAAGAATGCTCAACATCACTAGCCATCAGACAGATGCAAATGAAAACCACAATAATATACCACCACACATGTGTCAGAATGGCAACCATCAACAAATCAACAAATTGCAAGCGTTGGTGTGGATGTGGGGCCCAGGGAACCCTGGTACATTGTTGGTGGGAATGCAGGCTGGTGTATCCACTATGAAAAACAGTATGGGGTTTCCTTAAAAAACTAAAAATGGAACTGCCTTTTGATCCAGTAATTCCACTACTAGGACTATACCTGAAGAATCCTGAAACACCAATTCATAAGAACCTATGTGCCCCTATGTTCATAGAAGTGTTATTTACAATAGCCAAATGCTGGAAACAGCCTAAGTGCCCATTGTGGATGACTGGATCAAAAAATTTTGGTACATTTACACAATGGAATACTACACAGCAGAAGGAAAGAAAGAATACCCAACCTTTGCAATAACATTGATGGAATTGGTAGGTATTATGCTTAGTGAAATAAACCAGTCAGTGAAAGACAAATACCATATGATCTTACCCATTACAGGATAATAATGAACAAAACAAACAAAGAAGGAAAACAGAACCAGACATATAAACCAGACATATAAATACTATGAATAGGCCTTCAGTGGGCAGGGGGAAGTGGGGAGGGGGAGGAAGAGTTAAAGAAGGGGAGCAGTTTAGTCAAGAACCTAGTATGGAAGAACCGTGGACAAGGACAACAAGTGGGATTGACTTTTTGGGGGAGTGGGTGAGTAGGGAAGGGGACAGAGGGAGTAAAAAGGGGGTAGATGTAATACAACAACAATCAAATTAAATAAATAAATAAATAAAGTGATCTTGTTATTATACCCGAAGAACACTGAAACAACAATTCAGGAGGACCTATGGACCCCTATGTTCATAGCAGCACTATTTACAATAGCTGAGTGCTGGAAACAGCCTATGTGCCCATCAGTGGATGATTAGATCAAAAAACTTTGGTACATTTACACAATGGAATACTACACAGCAGAAAGAAAGAAGGAACTCCTACCCTTTGCAACAACATGGATGGAACTGGTATTATGCTTAGTGAAATAAGCCAGTCAGTGAAAGATAAATACCATATGATTTCACCCATTACAGGACAATAATGAACAAAACAAACGAAGAACCAGATACATGAATACAATGAATAGACCTTCAGTGGGCAGGGTGGAGCAGGGAGGAGGAGGCACAGAAGGGGATCTGTTTAGTCAAGGAACTAGTATGGAAGAACTGTGGACATGGACAACAAGTGGGATTGACTTTGGTGGGGAGTGGATGGGTGGGGAACGGGAGAGAGGAGAGTAAAAAGGGGATGGATGTAATGCAACAATAAAATTAACTTAAAAAAAAAAAGAAGTCTATTCAAAGTGATGAAAAGGAAGGACCTACAACCAAGATTACTCTATCCAGCAAAGCTATCACTTAGAGTGGAAGGACAGATAAAGTCCTTTCTAGACAAGGTAAAGCTAAAGGAGTTCATCATCACCAAACCCTTATTACATGAAGTGTTAACAAGACTTACTTAAGAAAAAGATCAAAACTATGAACATTAAAATGACAACAATCTCACAATTATCAAAAACAGACTTAAAAAATAATTTTTTAAATTATTTGTTATTTTACTTGTTTATTATAAAATAAACAAAACAAAAAACAACTAAGCTAACAACCAGAATAGGATCAGAATCATAGATAAGGGGATCATTGGCAGGGTTATCAGCTGGGAGGGGAAAGGGGGAGAAATGGGTAACTGGTACAGGGATTAGGGAACATAATTGGTAGGTAAAAGATAGACAGGGAAAGTTAAGAATAATATACGAAAGGATGAAGCCAAAGAACTTACATGCACGACCCATGGACTTGAACTAGGGTGGGACTGTGGGAGGGAAGGTGGGTCCTGGATGGAGGGGAGGAAAGGGAAAAGAAATTGGGACAATCGTAACAGCATAATCAATAAAATATACCAAAAAAAAAAAAAAAAAAAAAAAAAAAAAAAAAAAAAAAAAAAAAAAAAAAAAAAAAAAAAAAAAAAAAAAAAAAAAAAACCACACAAAAAAGAAGAAGAAGAAGAAATAACTATTAGCTGCCAGGAAAATTATGGCAGGAATACCCTTTTCAAATGTGACAGGTCAATTATCACAAAGCTTTAAGGAGCTAGGAAAAGAAGCTGCTACTTGTCTTTTAAAGAGCAGATTTGGGGGTGTTTGATATGAACTCAAAAGGCCTTTTTCCTTTCACAAATGTTCTTGGGGGTGTTTTGGTCAGTTCATAAAGTTTAACATAAAAATGGTATATCACTGTTTTTAGGAAATGCGTTAGGAGCTGAGGGCCAGTCACTGCTGCAGCTGGCTGAAGGGGGTCCCTGAGTACACCAGAATAAGCAGACTCCATGAGAATTGAGTCTGCCTTTCCAACCCAGACTGGCTTCTACATACCTGTTGTGTGACCTCAGAGGTTACTTTTGCTTATTTGACAAGAAAGAAACCCATGGTGGAGTGCAGCTGCTGGTCTAGATTCTGTGCGAGTTGTCACATTTCACCTTCATAACAAAACCACTGGAAAGTGAAGAGCTTTCAAGATATTGACTTGCCTAAGGTCATACAAGCTATTCAATGGCAAAGCCAGAGTTTGAATGCAAGTCTGAATCTGCCTCTAAAATTCAGGCTTTTCCCAGGACACCATGCCTCCCATTTGAGATTTCTGTTGCCTTTCCCACCATCCACATGTGACTGCTTGGATGTCAGCTTCTTCAGCTCAGGTGGGGCCTGAGGTTGACAAGTCTTCTGTATGTTGATATACAAATATAAAAAAGATTTCTATTTCTGTGCCCTGCTGCCATTGGGAATCAAGCCGACAGGTCACCTTTGCTTTCCTTCCTTTTCCCCACATGTTCTCAGAGTTTCATAACCAAGGTCACACAGGTTATGAGAGACCTTTTGGACTTTCACTTCACAAAATTCTGTATATAAGAAATGCTAAATTATGAAGTGAATTTTCAAGACTAGTTTATGGACTAGTCTCCATGTAGCAGTCACAGGAACTTCCAAAATATTCCATTTGAGTAACTCAGCATGGAGGAGGCTGTCTGCAGTCTTTTCCTTTTAACCAGTAAGAGCTGACAAAACCACAAGGGAGAACAGGGAACTGCCAGAGGGCTTCTGTCACCCTCCTCAGTGGTCAGGTAGAAAGATATGGAGGACTGTTTCCATGGGCCTCATGCCTTGCATTTAGCCACTCAGAAGGTTTATCAGCCTCTGACCTTCAGTTAGTCTCACTCAGCTCAATTATCCAGCAGGGTCCTCCAGGGCACCTGCACCATGCTCTGGTGTTGCCATCATGCTGTACTTAGATCAATGCTCACACCCTCTTCTTGACTTGAGTTCCATGAGCAAGGGAGCCCTTGCTTTTTTGCTTACTGCTCCATATCCAGAGCCTAACAGAGTCTAGCTTTCAGGTAATGCAGGATAAGAGATTTGCAAAGTATGTTTTGAATCTTGGGAAAACTAAATTTATTTTGGAATGATGTAACTTAAAAGAAAATAGAAAGAGGAGGAAGTTTGAGATTCCTTAAAAGGAAGAAACTATGCAGTCCTCATACCTGAGACACAATCGTGAAAGGGAACTGGAGAAGGTACAGGGAGGACACATGGGGTCACAGATCTTTGATTAGGAGTTGCACAGGGATTTAATTGTCTAATTAAAATATATTTATATTTATATTGTTAACCATACTCCCAAGGCATACTAAAATGAGAGAGCTAAATAACATATTTGGTTAAAAATGAGAACTTGTTCAGTTGTTTAAAACTTTTTATATCCATTTTCACCATGTATACAATGAATTATTATATTTTGTAACCAAATTGACTAAACAGTTTCTGGACATTAAAGGTACCTGCAGCATTCCTGACTTACAGTTTATAAAATTATTATTATTTAGCATTTATAGTCCAGGGGAAGGCCTTTTAACATACTGGCTTGGTCAGTTAATCAAAAAGCTTATTTAAAAGGAAAATCATAAAAGTGCTATATATGAACCGTACATGTTGTTTCTAATTCAAACAGGCTACATGGCAGGTTTGATTTCACCAGCACAGTGACCAGACGTGACATGCAGGGGATGATCTGATCATAAATTCCTATCTGTGCAGCTCATGGTAGATTGCCACATCCCAGGGCTATAGCTTCCTTAGCAAAGGGCAGGTTTTACCTTAAGTGAGCCCATCTGCTGTGTTTACCAATTTAAGATAACAAACCTTTGAAATTTCAGAGTAATCTCTTTCTCTAGACCCTGGGAGGTACACCCACCACACAGAGCTGAGATGCAGAATCCTCCGTTATCTTGTTCCCTTAACACCATTTCTCTTTGCCGTAAACGTTTATTGTTAACTGCCCTGTTTTCACCAATGTAAAAGTATGTATCTCTCCATTTTACTCTTTATCCAGTACTGGAGATTGCCCCACTTTGCTTCTTCTGACTCCCTAAATCTATCACTAATGTATTTCATATAGCTCCTTTACACCTTCTCCTTTGACTCTAAATGTATAAAATAGCTGCAGAATTGTCATTCTCTAGAGCATTTTTCTCAATCTGCTGAGCTCTTGCTTCTGGGCATGTTCTTGGTTTTTTGTTTTTGTTTTTCTCTTGGCTCAAATAAATTCTTATAACATTTTTCTATAGGTTTGGATCTTCCTTCATTGACAAGAATCCGTACTCATTAACAATCCAGACTCTGGAGTAAGATTGCCTGGAGGTGTCACTTAGTGCTGTGTGACCTCCACCCAGTTACTTCCCTCTATCTCAACGTCCTCCTCTGTACAAAGGGCATGGAAATCTGCTAACCTCACGCACTGGGCTGCTGGGAGGGTTAACTAAAGATACAAACAGTTCATTGGGCCAATCCTGACACATGGCAATCTCTTTGTCAGTGTTCATTACTGTTACATGAATCATCAATTATATAAAATAGTTATGATTTAAAATGAGTAAGAATTTAAAGATGTTTATCAAGCAAGAGAAATACATCATTTAAAAAGTTTTCCAGTCTTGAATGTTTTCTAGCACTTAGTGTGTCATCAATTTTCAAAGCAATTTGTCTTTTTCAAAGCAATCAATTCCATTTTTATAAAAATAATTCATTATTACACATATCAACTAATCTGTCCATTGTCTACAGCGTCCTCCCTCCTATAACTGATTGGAGAATGTATCTGTGGTTATGGATCGTGGGTTCCCTTTGCCCACACCCCTAATCCCCTTCTCCCATGTCACGAAGAGAAGCAGCCTTTCATTCCACCAGGTGGAAACAGAGGAGTCCATTAGAGTTGGTGTCATAAAAAGTGATGACTCTGAGTGATGAATAAAACAAAATTATTTTGCATTTTAAGGGGTTTCTAATTCTTTGGTTTCAAGAAAACTGAAGAAGAACCTAATCAAGTCAAATCATTAAAAACTGTTGTTTAAGATAATACCACATAATACCTGGCATTTATCTTTTGAAAGAAATTCAAATAATTATGGCATTGATATAACAAAACCCTTTTTTCCCCTTATACCTGAGTTTATGTGTATATTTTTAAAAGTAGAGGATGGTGGGTGTCAAATTTCTATGGCATTTAGGTTCCACTGGATACTTTAAAAGTGATGCCATTAAAAATTAAAGTATTAATATTATTTAAATTAATATTTAAATGCAATATTACTATTGAAACCTGTAATGCAAAATTTTAAGATAGCACCTTTAAAATGTGTGAGGGGGAGTATAGCTTTCAAAATTCTTGTAGAGAATTCATAAGCAAAATCTTTTGAAGACTCTTGCCTGGATCACAGCCTATCAGTTTGGAACTTAAAGCCTTGGAATAAAAACACTGATTAATCCAGGGAGTCAGTTAATAGGTATTCCACTGTTCTAAAGTTTCCAAAGGCTTTTATCATCACCATTTAGTTAATAAGGGACAAGCAATGTGGTGGTGATATCCTGGTTCTTACCAGCTTTTATGCTCCCAATCCATTACAAGCCCTTTGGGCAGCTGTATTTTATTTAAGCACATTCATAAAATCGGCTGCTCTGAAAAGTCTTAGAAGGGGTTACTTTTTAATAATATTTTATTCATTGTCAATAATTATCTTGCCACATTGAAATTTTCATTTTTTTCTGTTCCATGTAATTCAAAGTACTTATCAACTGTGTTTGGTCTTTCACAAAGCCTGATGAAATATACAGGAAGTGGTCAGGAAGGGGTTAGGAAGTCAACAGTGGTGTCAATAATACAGCAAATAAAACCAATGACCCTTACTATTCAGAAAAGCATCTGGGATATAGATTAGCCAAGCTATATGATAACTTACTATTTCTTTTCCAAGTGATGCTGATGTTTGGGCTCATTCAACCACATGTAAATACTTTTATATTTATATATGTGCATGACAAATACATATGGCAAAATGACAAGTACAGATACATCTCTGTGAAATGGTACTTCCCAGGATCCCTCTAATTTAATTTTATACATTCTACCTGGCTTGCTTCATCCATCATCATGACTTTAACACTCCCAAGTTTCTCCTGTCCAGGCCTCTGACACTCTATTCCTGAAGCTATTTGTAACTTTTGTCTAATCTGCTGTAAAAGCCAGAAACCTAGGGATGTCCAGGCCTCTCTTGCCTTCTTGACTTCTATTTTACTTCATCAATAACAAAAATCCTTCTGTTCTGATTTTTTACCACCACTGCTAAAACAGGTCCCAGTTTCCTCTCTGCTGAGTTCATCCTCCCAGAACAGTAGCCACAAACTAGTCTCCCTGCAATAGGCTCCATGGCATGGAGTTCATTCTTCACAACATAGTCCAAGCAATCTCTTCACAAGTGAACTGGAATCATGTCACTGGTGATTCTTTACACTCACATTTCTCAGTGTGGTTTATGAAACCCTTCATCGGCCAGTTTTTAGAGAGATACCCTCAACCCCTTCACCCTGGACTTCTTAATGGTCTTGCCTTTCTTCAAGTATACATACTGTGTTCACCCCCTCATTCAGCTCTTCATCCAGTGCTTCCTCAGAACCAGGCCCAGTCTGTGCTGAGTCTAGCAGCAGATGTGACAAGTCCCTGCCTTTACACAGGTCACATTCTGGGCTTTGTCATATTCCATTCTTTTTCACTTGTCCTTTTTTTTTCCTGGAGTGCCCATTTCCTAATCCTCACATGTCAAGCAAAATCCACTACTTTAGGACTCAGCCTGTTCATCAGAAACCTTGGAAAATTACCTGGACCTCCCATTCACATCTGCAGTAGGTATTCTTTCTTTAAGAAATGAATGCCAGGAGACATGACTTTCCCTCTGTATGGCTGCATGCTCAGTGCCTAGACAGTGCCTTGCATATGGTGGGCTTTTAATAAACATTTATCAAATAAGTTGTATCTCCCAAATACCTACCTAGCTGTTTCTACTTTGAGGCTATAAGCTGTGAGTTTCTGATGGTCAGAAAGTTGCCTAATTTGCCTCTTTACCTCCATTGCATATCACATTGACTAGCATAGTGCTGGCAACTGATAATGGTGTATATAGGCCATATGGATTTATATTAAGAAAACCAAAAAAATAAATTCATTGGGGAAAATCTGGTGATGGGTTAGTGTTACCCAACCCCTGGATTGGGATAAGGTAGTAGATATAAATGCTAACTAAATTCCAGAACTCTGGGAATAACACACAGTGTTATCATGTTACTAGACAGTAAGAAGACACATATACAGATGATTAACTTAAAAATGTTGGGGTGCTTATGTATTTAAGAGCTTCTAGAAAAATGTGGTGGTAGCAGGGTGGAAGGAGGAAAGCCCAGAAGGCTTCCTGGAAGAAAGCCAAGCCTTGAAGGGTTAAATTGCCATATAAAACCCAGGACTCCCAGTTAAATCTGAATTTTAGATAAACTAAGAATACAATGTTTGTAATAAGTATGTCTCATGGATGTTTTGGGATACACTTGTCCTAAAAATGTATTCATTGTTTATCTGAAATAAAAAGTTAACTGGGCCTTCCATATTTTTATTTACTAAATTTAGTAACTCTACCTTGGATACATAGAATAGTGTGAGAACAAGAAGATCAGGGGTGAAAGAGCACAAAGAGAATGGCCATATATACAACATGGGAATTTCAGGTGTATGGGGGTGGAGGAAAGAGGAAATGGGGGTTACTGGAAGGGAAGTGATGGGGCCTCATCACAATAGCTTTAAATGACTTTGATTTATCAAAGAAGAATATGATATCATCCTTGGAACATACATATATTGAGCAATGATACAGAGACTATGTCTTATGAAAAATAGAGCATACACATAAACTTTTGTGGCCATAACTCATACCTCCCTGGGGTTTAATGTTAACACTGATTTTGAGTTCTAAGCACAAACAGAGCTTGCCCTTAAATGGGAAGAGATCTTTTCTTCTAAAAGTTAAATTAAATGATTACATATAACCAAGTATAGTCAAAAATTTTAAATCATATATTTAGATAATGAGCAAATAAACATACTGGCCACCTGAATCACAGATATGAAATTAATAATAAAAACAGATCATTTGCCACTTAGTTACCCTAACCAGTACAGAATCTCTAACTTCAAAAGTAGGTTATTCAGCCCTTGCTGGTAGCATAGTGGGTAAGGCACTGGCCTGCGAACCCAAAGGTCGCAGGTTCGATTCCCCAGCCAGGGCACATAACAAGGTTGCAAACCAGGTCTCCAGTCAGATCTGTGGCTGGAGTCAGGTGAAAGGCAACCATACATTGATGTTTCTCTCCCTCTCTGCCTCTCTCTTCCTTCCCCTCTTTCTAGAAATCATGAAATAAAATCTTTAAAAAAAAAATTGGTTATTCAGATTAACAATTAATAAAAACAAATTAGCAGTCTGTCTTTCCTTATTGCATAACTGTCGATATTTATCTTTAATGTTTAAATTCAGCACTGACAAAGCAAGAATTCATATGAAATATCTATAAGTCCCTTTTTGAAAAAGTTAAGCATTGGAAAATATTTTCTGCAATTAAAAAAAAAGTAAAAAAGAACTATTGAACAATTGGGGAAATTTGAATACAGTTAGATGATAAGGAGTTATTTTAATGTTATAGGGTGTATAATAATAACTGCGATTAAATTAAAAATAAAATCCTTTTCTGTTTTATAGATGTATACTCAAGTGCTATAGGTACAATGGTACCATGTCTCGGATTTGCCCTTAAAATACTCCACCAAAAAGGGGTTGCGGGAGATGAAACAAATGATTGTTGATGAGTGTGAAGTGGGCATGTAAGGGAATCAGTATATGATTCTATTGTAGTATATGTTTGAATATTTCCATAATAAAACTCAAACAGGCCTTTTATTTACTTCTTTTTAAAAAAGATTTTATTTATTATTTCCAGAGAGAGGGGGAAGGGAGAGAGGCAGAGAGGGAGAGAGACATCAATGTATGGCTGCCTTTCACCTGCCTTCAGCTACAGACCTGGCTGGAGACCTGGCTTGCAACCTGGTTATGTTGCCCTGGCTAGGAATCGAACCAGCGACCTTTGGGTTCGCAGGCCAGCACCTTATCCACTGAGTCACCAGCCAGGGCTTCAAACAGGCCTTTTAAATGAGTAAATAATTTCCTTGAAAGTGTATTATATAAAACATTTACATCCTCTGTACAATTCACATGAAAAATACTTATATATTTACATCTACATATTACATACACTGTATTTTCTTTCTGTGATTGGTTCATAAAGCAGTTGAGTAAGTGTATGGTATTACTGATCACTCATTCATGGACCAGGCACTGCACTTGGTGATTATCATGTAGGATTTATTGAATGTTTGCAACTTTCTTTTGATCCAGGCTTATCATCACCATTTTACAGAAGGCGAAACAGGCTTTATGATGTAATTCTCACCTCATAAAGACAGCAGATGTGTCTGTGTTGTTGGGACCTAGTCTCAGGTTGTTAGACCTTAAAGTCCGTGTGTTTAACCATTACCTGTCCAGCCAGGTAGACTAGTAGTGGTGTGAATACTCTCTCAACACAGATTATAAGGAAAAGAATGTGGGAAACTGTCACACTCTCTTCCTTGCCACAGCGTGGGGCTCCGGGCCAGCCCTATAATCAGCTCAGAGCCAGCTGGGTCAGACCTGGCACACACTCTCCCTCGCCACGGCATGGGGCTCCGGGCCAGCCCCGTGGTCAGTCCGGAGCCAGCTGGGTCAGACCCCAATCAAGCTGTTCCCTAAGTAGAAAAGAGGAAAGCTGCTCTCAGATACAGGATGGGAGTGAAAGGAAGCAAAGGCTTCTCAGTGATCACAGCAGTTCTGCAACTGTTAATTGACTTCTCGGGAATACAAAATACCTGCAATGCACAGGGAGCCTTTCTGTGCCTCCCATGTGCTTTTCAGTCATTCATCTGCCAGCGCCTCCTTTTGGCGCAGCCTGGTGAGGATGGAGACAGAGAGAGGGGAGCTGGAGGACGCTAGCTACTGGGAGTGGCTGGCGCAGCTGCGCTGCCTGCCCATGAGCTCATCCTCTGGCAGTGCAAGCAGGGTGACATCATGCGGCCCCCTTCCAGCCACTGCAGAGGAGCGCCCACTCTTCCTGAGCAGGAAAAATTAGCCTTGCTATTCCTAGCTGTTACTGAGGAAATGGCATTTTATTCAAAAGTGTTGTGGGAAATGTAACACTTTGCCTGCCTGATATCAGCTGCTGCGAGAAAGTAAAACAGAGCTTATCAGTGAATGAGTCACTGATTACTGTCCTTATCAAACGGGTTCATTAAAATGGCAAGAAATGCTCTGTGTATGTGTCTTCAAAGTGGTTTAGTACAAGCGTATATAAAAAGAAACACCCCACCATGGCAATAATGTCAAACCATAGTAATCATTATTATTTATTTAGCTCTTGCTGTATCCTAGGAACTAATATAAATTTTAAAAATATGTAATTTAATCCCTATTACACCCTTGCAAAGCAGGCAAACCCCCACCTGCCATACACACTTTTCAGATAAGGAAACTGAGGCTTGGAGAGAAAGGTAATTTGCCAACGTCAGACAGTTGCAAAGCCCACCCACCCTGTGCTACTTTGCTCTCCCAGCCAAACTGGAGGGATGGCAATGTTCAGTAACAACTCAGTAGAACATAGAAGAGAGGGCTTTTCCACCATGAAATCTCAGGCACCAGAGCTGGGCTAGTTGCCATGTCTGGCACCTCTCACCTCATTACACCCCCATTTGTGAAGGGGAAAGGCCTAGAGAGTAGTATTTATTAAGAACCTACTGTGAAATAATAGAAAATATGTACATTGGTTTCTGCTCCTCACAGAGCTCCTATAATGGTAATCTCCTAAGTGATAAGAGCAGTAGAAGCATCTTTTATTCTAATAGTTGATCTTTGATATTGGTCACTGACACTGAGCCCCTAAATCCTTTAGAATTTCCTTTGTCATAGGAGCATCTATTGTTCTAATGATGTGACTCTGGGTGGGCTCCTGGATGGTGGCAGCTCACCTGAAAGAACAATTTTGAATTTTCAGCCCCACACTGTAGGCTTCCTTGAGGGGAGAGAGGTTGGAAATGGGCTTAATGATTGATCATGCCTATGTAATGACACCTCCATAAAAATCCCCAACAATGTGAGGCTTGGAAAGCTTTTGGGTTGGTGAGCATGCGGAGATGGGGGAGGACTGGTGTCTGGAGAGGATGGTTTAAAATGCAAAAATTTGAAGTGCACTCTACACTAACTTTCATTTATCAATGATGTTGCAACAGGGGTAGAATCATCATCTGCTAAAGGGACATCCACAAAATCCACACTCAACGACAGCCTTTCAGACAAATTCAAGCTAGAGTCCAAAGTTAAGTAAGCAAGTTTCACTGGAAAGTGACAAGCCTGCTTCACTCAGATGCCATTTCTTTCCCTTTGCCAGTGAGCTGCCCAGATGGCAAAGCAAAATGGTCACAACTCACTTTGGTAGAGACCTGGCTCCTGGTAGATTATTTCCTTCAGTGGGTTACTCAAGTGGATGAAATGACAAACTCCTGCATGTTAATTATAGGTTCTCTATTTCATGGCTCCATGTCTCCAGCATAAAATAGACAAACTTTTTTTTTTTTTAGTTAAAGGATATTTAAACACATTAATAATTTATTTTTTCACCCCGGCTGGTGGCACAGTGGATAAGGTACCGACCTGTGAACCCAAAGGTTTATTTCCCAGCCAGGGCACATAACCAGGTTGCAAGCCAGGTCTGTAGCTGGAGGCAGGTGAAAGGAAACCATACACTGATGCTTCTCTCCCTCTCTGCCTCTCTTTCTTCCCCTTTCACTGGCAATAATAAATAAAATCTTTAAAAAAATTAATTTTTTATAGATGCCTTAAGCAGATAATTCTCTTGACTCATGTAGCAAATGTTGCTTTGGTACTTAAGTTTGACAGAGAAAAAGGAAATATAAACAAGAAAGGAGGAATTCAGCTCAGTATGTTACACAAGGAAAATATTAACTGTCCTTGACTACAGTCCACAAATAACTTGCTTTGCTGCTGTAAAGGCAATAGAATTATCTTGTGGTTTCTCTCCCTAACTGACAAACTCCTTTCAGTGAAAGACTGCTTTCTTCTGTTCAAAGAAGGCTGTATAATTCTATGCTATTTCAGGGAATAGTTTTTGAATCTCATTTTTCTGCAACACATTTCACAATGCATAATGTCAACATTATTATTATTATTATTTTAATTCTCAACTGAGGATACATTCATTGATTCCAGAGAGGGAAGGAGGATGGGAGAGAAAAACAATAAGTTGTCTCCTATACATGACCCAACCTAGGACCAAACCCACAACCTAGGTACAGGGTGTGTGCGATATATTGGCAATAACATTGTATCTCCTTATTTCATGTGCTTATTAATTTTGAAAAACTATGCTTCTAAGGTTATGATTTAACAGCATTGTTTCAGATATAAAGGATTAAAATCTGAGAGCAACTGTCATGTTAAAGAAATATGATGTTAGAGCAACCATAATTTCTGGACTGCATGCAGGGCCAACTACTAAGGAGATTGCAAACTTCAATAACATCCCTTTATGTACAGTTGACAATGTGAAGAAGGTGTATGATGCTCAGCCTGATATTGCCACACAAACAAGGAAAATGCATAAGGTACTCAAGGATTGCACAAGTCCAGATATTGTACACAGAATCCAGGAGATCATCAATGAAGGTCCAAGAAAGTCAATGTACATCATAGCAAGAGAACTGCAGATGTTGGATGCAACAGTTCACAAGGTTATTGCTGAAGATATCAGGTACAGATCCTATGTTCTTAGAAGAAGCAGGTTTATGACACAGCAGACAAATAAAGGGTACTTTGAAAAAGCAAGGAAACTGCTAACAAAATGGAAAAACCCCAAAGAAAAAACACCTCTGATTTTTTGGTCCAATGCAAAAAATTTTCAGCAGGATCAAATAGTCAACAGAAGAAACAACAGGTGGCTCTGTGAGAATCTTAATGAAGTCCCAATTGTCATGAAAATGAGATTTCCTGCTACAGTGATGGTATTAGGTGTTATCTGCAATGAAGGGGATACCATGATCCTGCATCTTTTCCCACAAGGCTTGAAGGTGACTGCTGATGTTTGCCTTGACGTTTTCAAAGAAGGAGTTGTACCATGGATGAAGCAAGTCACAAATGGATGTCATTTTATTTTCCAACAAGATGGTGCACCAGCACATAACATCAAAAAAGGTGCAAGAATTTCTCAGTGTCAATATTCCTGAATTCTAGTCAGAGGAAATCTGGCCACCTAGTTCACCAGATGCAAATCCTTTAGATTATTATGTATGAAGCGTTTGTGAGAGAGAAGTTAATAAACAACCTCATTCCAATAAAGAGGCTGTTAAAGCTAAGATTGAAAACATTATGTTGTCCATGGATAGAGAAAAATTAATTAAAGTTTGCTCAAGATTCTGAAGTCAAATCTAGTCTATTATTGCAATAAATGGAGATGTTTTTGAACAATTAAAAAAATGACTATGTTTATGTATTTACATGTAAGAATAAATTTATTTCAAAATATAACACTTTTGTAGCATGTTGTTTATTTTACTAAAATTTTGCCACTTTATTGTACGCACCCTGTATATGCTCTGACTGGGAACTGAACCAACAAACTTTTGGTTAATGGGAAGACACTCCAAAAAACTAAGCCACACTGGCTGGGGTAGCAATCCCTTCTTATATGGTAGACCTCCATATGGCTCAGGCTTAACTGGAACACTTAGAAGCAAACCTGTGAGAGGAAGGCCTCTAATCCTCTCTCCCCATCTTTCCTGACCTTGCCCTATATGCTGTATAGATGGACAAAAAGCAGCTGTTCAAAGGTAAGGGCTAGCTCCTGATAGGTGCTCAGGCCAACGAATTCCAGGAGACTAAGCAAGGCCCTGTGCACAAGATGATGATACTTCATCAGACCAATTACCCTACCCTGCAAAACATCTTCCTTCTTGAGCCTACTGGCTAGAAAATATGTTTGGAAGCTACATTTGCTTTCCCTCCCCTCCATTCAAAGTACTGGTTCCCTGAGCAGTGGAGAAGGAGGGAGGTTGGTTCCTTGCCTACATTTACAGGTAGCAGACTTTACAGCCCAGATCCTTACTCCAGAGAAAAAGAAAAAGAAAAAGAAAAAGCCTCGTCATCCAACCATTTGAGGAGTAAGGACTCAGAATTTATAAACATGCTTAAGGATATGTTGGTGATATTAGTAGGTAAATACCTCACATATCCCATACTAAATAAATATGAGCTAATCCATGAGGACTCCTGCCAGCTCAGTCAGCCTGGAATCTCCAGTTCCCTTAGGTAAGGACAGTTAGCCAGGGGCAGGTCCAGCAAACTGCGATTCCAATCTTGACTCTGCTGCCTACCCGCTATGTGGCCTCACACAAATGAATCGATCTCTCTATGTGTCTTTTTCCTCCTGGTAACATGGCAATATTGACCATGTCTAACTGCATAGGATCATATGAGAATTAAATGAGATGACCAGTTAGTGTAACATGCTTATTATTACATGATGGCTTTCTTTGTTATCATAACTTCTCTTTCCAATAATCTTAAGACCTAAGGATAGTGAAGTGTCACTTTTAAGGGAAAAAGTCAAGAATTTTCACAACCATGTGAGTAGCTAGCTTTCAGGCTATGAGACAGGTAGAGCTATTTAGACTTGAAATGTAACTAGTCAGAATTGAGATGTATTGTATGCAAAGAAGAAATGTTAATTTTGAAAACTTATTTTGAAAAAAGAAAGAATTCAAAATACCTCATTAACAAGGCATGTTGGGTTAGATGAAATACATTGTTAAAGTTAACTTCACTTGCTCCTTTTCCCTTTTTAAAATGTGGCTCCTAGAAAACTTTACATATGTGTCTTGTAATATATGTTTTTGAACTATACTGAAGTCACACTGAGAGAAGTTCTTTGAATTCTTAGAGCTATGAAAGACTTAATGCATCTCCTAAGATACTACATGGAAGTAACTCAATCACATGGGACACAAGCCAAATGTGTCACAAACTGCTAACCTGGTCTTCCATTAACCCAGTCTCCCCTGGCACCATGTGTAATCACTTAAGAGAGCAAAGCGCTCAGAGACTTGTGGATCATGGAAAGTTTCAAATTCCACTCAGCAATCTTCTTGTCATCCCTGTTATATCCATCACAATCTAATCTGGTTGCAGTTTAGTGTAGGACATTTTTATCACAACCACAAATACACTGATTCACAGGGACAGGATGATCTTAGCATAAAATGATGTGCTTAATGAGCCAACTCTTTTATCTTTGGGGATGCCAGAGGTAATGGGAAGATACATGTGAACTAATATTAAATATTCAAATAGCTAATTACAGTTTATTTAAACTAGAGGATAAAGAGTTAAATATGAGACCCATCCCTTCCATTCCAGCCACATCATGCAGCATTTCATTAGTGTTTTCCTTAATTTTTCTATCATAGAGTTTAAGTATAGGTATCATCTCAATGTACTTGACAGAAAAAAATTGAAATTCCCAAATGCATACTTCAGGAGCTAAATAATTTTACTTCTTTTTGAGGCCTATGGCATTTCAAAGCAGTATTATAGTATATTTTTGATGGCAGCCCCTATCTCTGCAATGCTATTATCTACTGTATTAACCTTTAAAGATAGTCAAGATGAAAAGAGAAATTTTAGTTCAAGGAATTCCCCAAGCACAGAGGAAAATTCCTTAGTTTTGACTGACAGGGCCATGGCCATTATGTAGCTAAGTTCCAGGGGGAAAATGCTCTAAAAGAAAATTTAATGACAGGTAGGAGCGGCATTTTCTAGAAGAAATAACACTGTGTGTTGAACGTGTTCAGTATTTTAAGAGATCAGCCACCTAAGTTTTAAATAAGGGAAATACCTTAAATTTATAATAAATAGAATACAAAATTCACAATCTATTTTGTTAGAAAGTGTGGAGCATTTCTAACAAAATAGAAAAAGGAGAGACTCTATACATAAATGTGTCCATTTAAAAAATTACATTGCAGGGTATACACTTGTAGTGAGTAGTAAATAAGCCACAGAAATCTAAAGCACAGTCTAATGAGTAGAGAGTAATACTGTATTGTAATGATGTAACGTAATAAATATTGCTACATGGGCAATCATATTATGATATATAAACGTATCAAAGTAACATGCTTAAACTTGGTAGGCTTACATTTGATACACAAATGTATCAAAATACATTTAAAATTTATACAATGCCACATCCAAATTTATTCAATAAAAATTACTTTGCAATTTCTCTTTCTATAATTTTGGAAGCACTCTCATATCCTATAACATCAGTCCATGTACATGAGTGTGGCTAAATTCCACATGTCAGGTTATACCTCAAAAATGCACCATGCTTCAAAATGAAGTGGAAGGAATGCTCAGAACCTAGCAGATGCTAAAGATGGACAGAATGTGTGCCACAGGAGAAAACAGGTCCTTTGGAAAGAGTAGAAAAACTCAAGCACTCTTAGTTGATTAAATATGTTTCTGTCAAGGGAAAGATTTCATTTCCTAGTACAACTCAGACTTTCTCAGGGCTGTTGTGAGGATCACACAATGGTACACTCTCCTAGGAGAACTGTTTGACAGTTTCTTATAGAATTAAACAAATATCTATACTTGTAGGTATTTACCCAAGAGAAATGTAACTTCCTACAAGAAAGTGCCCAGAATGTCATGGAGATTAATAAAATCATGTATGTAGAAGTGGTTCACACAGAGTCATGCACATGGTAGGAGCTAATTAAATATTTTGACCCCCTTTCATATTTTTGCACATAATGAAAAGAGCTTATATCCTGGCTCTATAATTCACTTGTTATTTTCATTCATTCAAAAATTTTAAGCACCAACCCTATGCCAAGCACTCTTCCAGGCATTGAGGGTTATGATCTTGAACGTGATGGTCCAATTCTTTAACCCTCATGTGGTTGACAATCTAGTGTCATGGGCAAGATATCTAAGCTTTCTGAACCTCAGTTTTTACCTCTGTCATTCAATGCAGCAGCTGTGGAGTGCTGGGTGCTGTGCTGAGTGAGGAGCACAAAAATCAGCTAGATGGAACCTGTACTTTCTAGTTCTTTACATATCCAATGGGGCCAGTGAACAATGAAGGCACATTCAGTGAATAGTGGCAGGTGCTTGGGAGAGGGGTCAGAACAGTGCTATGGGGGCTCTGAACCCAGTGCTTGGTGGCAAGGGCACAGGTTGCAGGAGTGGGTCAGGGAAGGCTCCCTGGAAAAAGCATTAAATGCAATCTGCAGGCAAAATGTATTCACAAGTTTAGCATATGATTAGGGAAATAAGATGAGAACACATATAGTCAGGAAAGCACTCATCAGCCTATAAAGTACTTTTAAAGGAAAGCAATCCTATTTCCATTTTAAGGGCAATAGTACTAAAGTGGCAAATTGTTGGGTAGGCCTGAATTCAGTTTACACTTTGACAATATGGGGTCTTCCTAACACATGCTTAATCTGGGCTTCCACCTCAGTCTCCAGGACCCCAGTTTTCTGCCTGAAGAAACTGTGTCTATGAATATATGGTGCATAATTACATAGGGCCACTTCTGACCTCCAGTCCAGTTTCTGGGGTTTTCTAAATTCACAGTCCATGCTGTAGCTCTGTGACCTCTACAACAAGACAGGTTTCTGAATAACCAACATTCTGAGTCTATGGGGACCCATGCAACATCTAATAATTCTCTCCAATTTAATTGAAAAGCTCTGTTTATGGGGCTTAAATATAAATACAGTTTGTGCCATAGAGTGGTACAAAAACCACTGGCTCTGCTGGGAAACTTTTTTCTGCACTTGCTGCTTTGTTTCATATGCTACACAAATGGCTAAAAAATGGAAGCAGGAAGTGGGACCTGGGACAAGGACTGAGGGAATTACTTTTTCCAAATAGTGTGGCATTAAAGTGAACTGGGATCAACAATGTCATTGGAGAAACACGGCCTGCAGTCAGCACCCTTGCTGCATGGGTGTGCCCTGCCTGACGGTGGGCCTCCACAACTGCAACAGCAATTGTGAGGAAAATTATGCCACACACTAATCTTGAACTACTTAAGTAGATGTGAAAAAGAGTTTCAGTCCTTCATTTCCCTGTTGGGAGGTAGCAAATTTGTTAAATAGAGCAATACTCCTATTCACTGTAAAGATGTATGCAAATGCTGTAACCTGCCTTCAGAAATATATATATAATACTCAGATGTTGAGGTGTTTTCTGGATTGTTGGAAAAGAGAAGTTGTGACATAGAGATGCCCTTTCCAAATAAAACAGCAAATATACAAGGTCTGTACAGAAAAAGTCCAGCTATTGTTTCTTTAATGAGATGGTTTGTGTAAACTTGATGCAACCTGGCAGCCAAGGAGGGTGAACTGGAATGTTCATGTGTGAACAATGGTGACTTCACTGTACTAGTCAGTGGGGGTGGTAAACACCATTGAGTGAGCATGTGTACTGGATGGCCGTCATATTCAAAATGAATTAGGAAGTCATTTTTGGTGACTTTCTGTCAAAATGGAGGCATAGGAAAATACGGCTCGCCTCCTTGCAGAACCACATCAAAATTAAAACTAACATAGAGAACAACAATCACTTAAAACTGTTAGAAATGGAATTGAATGGAAGTATAACAACAATGGAATTAAAGAAACCATATCCATCCACTCTGGTAGGAGGGGTGGAAATATAAAAGGGCTGATCCCACACTCACATGTGGTAGATAACATTCGGGAGGGATACCTTAGGAGTGAGAAATCCCAGCCCCATACCAGGTCCCCTGCTCAGGGGTCTAATGCCAGGAAGATAAATCCCCATAATTTCTGGATACAGAAAACAAGCAGGAATTGAGTTGGTGGAAGAAACTTCTGGAGCCCCAACCAATTCCTCTTAAAGAAGCTACACACGGACTTACTCAGACTTACTCCCTTTGAGCTCTAGCACCAAGGCAGCAGCTTGAAAAGCATCAGAGACAAACAGGGAAGAACTGAAGTGTCTGGCATCAGGATGAGAGCTGGGGGACAGCTTTCTCCCAGACAGAAGGATGGGTAGAGGCCATTGTCCCTCTTTTAATTCCTCTTCTTAAAGAGCCACAGAGCTGTCAGACAGGTGCCCATATCTGAGACCTCATCAACCTGGCTAACACTGTTTGCCCTTCCCTGGAGATCCCTAGATTCCATCCCACCCAACTGGCTTTTACACATGAATGGCTTGTTTTGGCTCATGCCTCAAACCTCCTAAATTCTCTCAACAAGCAACAGCCAGCATCAGTAAGCTCCCAGCCCCTGTACCTCTTGTTAAGTGGCCCCAGGCCAGCACTAGCAGCAGCAAGCCTAGGTTCACAGCTTGGTTTCATCTGGGAATCTCCAATTCCAGCACAAGTAGCAGCCATCTCAGATTGCTTTATAGCTTAGGCCAGGTGGCCACAGGCTGACCTTGGCCAGCACCATCTGGGAAATCCCAGAGCCTGCACACTTAGTGCACAGTTACAGACAATGTTGGAACACTATCACCTTGCCCCTGCACAGCTGAGCCTCCGCAGAGGGTGGCTGTTAATGGTAAGTGGTCATAGTCAATCCTTGAAGCTGGCTGGCCTGGGTAAATCCCTTCCATTGACCAGCCAACAGCAATCAAGACTCAACTACAAGAGGATGGTGGATTCAGCCCACATGAAGGATACACTGTAAGTACTCAGTTTGGATGACAAGGGAGGCTGTGCTATTGGACCTTATAGGACATATATTATATTAGGCCACGATACCAAGACATGGAGTCAAAGAAGCTCTCCGTAATACATAGAAGCCAACACAGGGAGTCTGCCAAAATGAGGAGACAAAGAAACATAGCCTGGATGAAAGAACAGATCGAAATATAGAAAAAGAGCTAAATGAAATGAAGATAAGCAATCTCTCAGATGCAGAGTCAAAACACTGGTGATAAGGATGCTCAAGGAACTTATAAAGATCTCATCAGCATAAAAAAGATGAAGTCAGAAGTGAAGGATGCATTATTTGAAATAAAGAGCAATTTATAGGAAAATAATAGTAGCATAAATGAAACCAAGAATCAGACCAATGATTTGGAACATAAAGAAGCAAAAAACAATCAATCAGGACAACATTAAGAAAAAGAAATTAAAAAATGAGGCCTCTGGGACAACTTCAAGCATTCCAACGGGGTGCCAGAAGGAGAAGAGAAAGAGCAAGAAATTGGAAATTTAATTGAAAAGATAATGAAAGAAAACTTCTCTAGTTTGGTGAAGGAAATAGACATGCAAGTCCAGGAAGCACAGAGAGTCCCAAACAAAACGGATACAAAGAAGGCCACTCCAAGAGACATCATAATTAAAAAGCTGAAGGTCAAAGGTAAAGAGAATTTTAAAAGCAGCAGGAGAAAAGAGTTAGTAACCTACAAGGGAGTTCCCACAAGACTGTTAGCTGATTAGCTGATTTCTCAAAAGAAACTTTTGAGGCTAGAAGGGTTTGGCAAGAAATATTCAAAGTCATGAAAAGCAGAAACCTACAGCCAAGATTACTCTATCCAGCAAAGATACCATTTAGAATCGAAGGGCAGATAAAGAGCTTTCCAGACAAGAAAAAAACTAAAGAGGTTCACCATCCCCAAACCATTATTATTATTTTTTAAGATTTAAAAATTTATTATTTTTAGAGAGATGGGAAGGGAGAGAGGCAAAGAGAGGAAAGACATCAACGTATGGTTGCTTTTCTCCTGCCTCCAGCTATGGACCTAGCTGGAGACCTGGCTTGCAACCTGGTTATGTGCCCTGACTGGGAATTGAACCAGTGACCTTTGGCTTCGCAGGCCGGCTCCTTATCCACTGTGCCACCAGCCAGGGCCCCAAACCATTATCATATGAAATATGTAAGGGGTTTACTTAAGAAAAAGATAAAAACTATGAACAATAAAATGGCTATAAATACATATCTATCAAAAATTAAATCTAAAAATCAAACAAAGCAAACAAGAAGAACTGAGACACAATCATGGATATGGAGAGCACTTTGATGGTTGCCAGATGGTAAGGGATTGTGGGGGAATGGGTGAAGAGGTGAGGGAATTAAGAACAAATAGCCTACCAAACATTTAGGGAAGAACTAACTCCTATTCTTCTCAACCTATTCCAAAAAATTCCAGGAAGAGGGAAGAGTTCCAAACTCTTTCAAAGGGGCCAATATAATTCTAATCCCAAAACCAGGTCAAGGCACAACTAAGAAAGAAAACAATAGGCCAGTATCTCTGATGAACATAGATACTAAGATTCTCAACAAAATATTGGCTAACCGGACTCAGTAGTACATTAAAAAGATCATACACTATGATCAAGTGGGATTCATCCCAGGGATGCAAGGATGGTACATTTGCAAATCAATAAATGTAATACACCACATAAACAAAATGAAAGACAAAAACATTATGATCATATCAATAGATGCTGAAAAAGCATTTGATAAAATACAGCAACCATTTATGATAAAAATGCTCAGCAAAATGGGAATAGAGGGAGCATATCTCAACATAATAAAGGACACATATGAGAAACCTGAAGTCAATATCACATTAAATGGACAGAAACTAAAAGCTTCCCCCCTATGATCAGGAACAAGACAAGGCTTTCCACTCTGTCCACTCCTATTCAACATCATTTTGGAAGTTCTAACCATAGCTCTCAGATAAGAAAAAGAAATCAAAGGTACCCAAATTGGAAAAAAGGAAGTAAAACTGTCATTATTTGTAGATGACATGACAGTGTACATACAAAACCTGATAGAGTTCACCAAAAACTTACTCAACCTAATAGGCAAATTTAGCAAAATAGCTGGATACAAACTCAATATTCAGAAATCAAAAGCATTTTTGTATACTAACAATGAAACATCAGAGATAGAAGCTAGAAAACAAATCCCATTTAGCAATAAGAAAAATAAAGTACCCAGGAATAAACTTAACCAAGGAGGTAAAAGACCTGTACTCAGAAAACTACAGAACATTGAAGAAAGAAATTAAGGAAGATACAAATAAATGGAAGCATATACCATGTTCATGGATGGGAAGAATTAACATCATTAAAATGTCCATACTACCCAAAGCAATCTATAGATTCAATGCAATCTCAATTAAAATACCAATGACAGACTTCACAGAAATAGAAAAAATACTTCAAAATTTTATATGAAGCCAAAAACACCCACAAATAGCCACAGCAATCTTGAGAAAAAAGAACAAGGTAGGAGGAATCACAATACCGGACTTCAAACAATACTACAAGGCAACTGTAATCAAAACAATCTGGTACTGGCATAAGAATAGACATATAGATCAATGGAACAAAATAGACAACCCAGAAATAAACCCAGGACTCTACGGTCAAGAAATATTTGACAAAGGGAGAAGGAACATAAAATGGAATGAAAATAGTCTCTTCAATAAGTGGTATAGGGAGAACTGGACAGGGACATGAAAAAAAATAAAACTAGACGACCAACTTACACCATACACCAGAATAAACTCAAGATGGATGAAGGACTTAAACATAAGCAGTTTAAGTCTTTAGGACCATAAAAGTCCTAGAGGAAAACATAGGAAGTAAAATTTCAGATATCCCATGTAGAAATATTGTCACTGATACTTCTCCAAGGGCAAAGGAAATGAACAAATAAACAAGTAGGACTATGTCAAACTGAAATGTTTCTGTTCAGCTAAAGAAAACACCAGCAAAATTAAAAGGGAACCTACTGTATGGAAAAACATGTTTGCCAATGATACCTCAGACAAGGGTTTGATCTCCAAAATATGTAAAGAACTTACACAACTCAATACCAGGGAGACAGACAGCCCAATTAAAAAAATGGATAAAGGACCTGAACAGACTCTTCTCTGAGGAGGACATACAAAGGGCCCAAAGGCAAATGAAAGAATGCTCAAGATCACTGGCCATCAGAGAGATGCAAATTAAAATCACAATAAGATACCATCTCACACCTGTCAGAATCGCAATCACCAAGTGCTGGCTGGCGAGGATGTGAAGAAAAGGGAACCCTGCTGCATTATTGGTGGGAATGCAGACTGGTGCAGCCGCTATGGAAAACAGTATGGAATTCCCTCAAAAAATTAAAAATGGAACTGCCTTTTGACCCAGTGATTCCGCTGCTAGGATTATACCTGAAGAACCCTGAAACACCAATTCATAAGAACCTATGTACCCCTATGTTCATTGCAGTGCTATTTACAATAGCCAAGTGCTGGAAACAGCCTAAGCGCCCATCAGTGGATGAATGGATCAAAAAACTTTGGTACATTTACACAATGGAATACTACAAAGCAGAAAGAAAGAAACAGCTCCTACCTTTTATGACAATGTGGATGGAACTGGAGAGTATTATGCTTATTATTTCATTATTATGAAATAAGCCAGTCAGTGAAAGACAAATAGGATATGCTCTCACCCATTACAGGACACTAATGAGAAAATAAACAAACAAATAAATAAACAAAACAGAACTAGAGACATGAATACAAGGAACAGAACTTTAGTGTGCAGAGGGGAGAGGGTAGGGGTACAGGGGAGAAGGAGGCAAGGAAAGGGAGCAGTTTAGTTAAGGAACTAGCATGAATGACTAGCATGGATGACATGGACAACAAGTGGGATTGAATTTGGTTGTGGGGGGGGATGGGAGGGTGGGGTAGGGGAGAGCAGAGGGGGGAAATGAGATAAATGTAATACAGCAACAATAAAAAACACAAAAAAGAACAAATAGGCAGTTACAGAACAGCCATGAGATTGTAATGTATAGTATAGAAAATGTAGTAGCCAAAGAACCTAAATGCATGGCCCATGGACATGAACAAAGGTGTGGGGATAGCCTGAGGAGTACAGGACACTGGGTGGAGGGAGGAGCAAAGGGGGAAACATTGGGACAACTGTAATAGCATAATGAATAAAATATAATTTAGAAATGTCTGAGGGAATAGAACAACAAATCTGTATGAAATTTTGTACCAAGCTTGAACATTCCTCCATAGAAACTACTCAGAAAGCTGCAGCTGTGGACAAATGGTGACTGGCAACCTCATCATTACAACACACCTGCTCCTGCATCACATCTTGTGCAGAAATTTTTGGTGAAACATCAAATTGCCCAGTTGACTCAGCCCTGCTAACCCTAGATTCGGTACCTTAGGACTTCTAGCTTTTTCCAAAATTAAAATCACCTTAGAAAGGGAAGAGATTTCAGACCACTGGTGAGATTCAGGAAAATACAATGGAGCAATGAATGGTGATAGGGAGATTCTAAAGTATGTATTTTGAAAGGCACTGAGGTGTCATTGTCCTATGTACAATGTTTCTTGTATCTTGTATATGCTTCAATAAATGTCTCTGTTTTTCATATAACATGGCTGGATACCTTCTGGACAGACCTCATATACCCAGGAATGAAGTCTAGTTGCACTGTCCCCAAGCTGGTTACACTCAAGAGCCCTCTCATGTGAGCAGGGCAAGTGTGGGTGATGAAATAGGGGTGAGAGTTCTTTACTCCTTGCAAAAGACATGCTGACCAACAACAAAAGGTGCTCACAGTATCTGGTTTAAGGCCACCATCCAGTCCTGCTCACCTGGCACCAATGCACAATATCGGAAGCAGGCAGACTTCTGACTTTAGAGTTCTAACACTGCCCTGGGGATCTCACCAGGTCCCCACTGAGTCTTGGGCACAGATGAATGCATCTTTTCTTTTGAAACCATTCCACGTCTGCAGGAAATAACAAGAGGAAAAGTAAGTTGGTTTTGGGTGGGAAGAGGGAAGACCAGGAGAAAGTTTGGGAGAGAGAAGGAATGATCTGGGAAGGGGTGCCTGGCTTAGTCAGAAAAGACACTAACTTTTGGAAGGAAGTTAAGAAAAGAAGAGGGAAGAAGGGAAGGAGGAAGTTTACAAGTTTGAAGATGTCTTCTCCAAATTTCAGGCCTCCAGGAGCCATTTGGGTCTGAATTTTATGAAAACTACATTGGAAAAAAAAGGAGAAAATTAACTTTAATAATATATTTTATTTAGCACAACATATGAAAATATTACCATCTCAACATGTAATCAGTATGAACATTATTAATTAAATATTTTACACCTTTTTCCTCATACAAAGTCTTCCAAACTTGTGCATTTTAAATTTAGAGTGCATGTCAATGCTGACCAGCCTCATCTCAAATGCCCTGCAGCCACCCAGGGTTACAGCCACTGCTGTGGACAGCATGGCTCAGTTTAGCAAAATCTCCAAGGATGTCCTGGAGTCGCTGTCCCAGGACGTCTTTTTCATGATCAATTTAGGAAAAATAAAAATATGCTTACAAAGATTTCCAATCAATTCTGCATGAGAAAATGTTTCTTCTTGCAACATATGTTACTCATTTTATTTTAACAGAAGAATGTTAATGAAAAACGTGTTGCTCCCTTTAGCTACCAAAACCTTAATATCTGGACACATTTGTGAAGTGACAAAGCTGAGGAAGATGTTTTTAAACTTTCAGCTGGCAATCCCATGAATGACGTTACTGTAGAGGGAAGTGAGTGGCAAGATGCTCCTCATGACCAGCAAGCACATCCTGCCCTGACCAAAGGAAGATTCTGGGGTCACCCAGTTGCTTCTATACTGGTCTTTGATTACAGCGGCAAGACAAGGACCCTAAAGAGGCTCAGACATGGGTTACTCTTGGTTTCCAACCACTGGCCCCTGAAGGTTTTTGTCAGTCTACCCTCAACTACCCATCAAATAGAATGTTTTCAGTGGACCCAATGTATTATTGACTGCTAATTATGAGGCAAGTGCTGTTTCAGGGACTGCAATCTGTTTCCCACATATTTTTACTATTTACAAATATGCATAGAAGATATTATAATGAATAAAATAAAAATTAATTTTAAAACATGAATAAATGACTATTAGTTTTCTGTCCCTTGCAATCTCCCAATCAGTGGACTGTAAACTGTACGTGGGAGATTTGGGAAGTTGCTGAGTGCTAATGTGTGGTCCTTTAGTATCACAATCATTAGCGACCAAGCTGGTTTGCTCTCCTTCCAGTGGCTGACTCACTGTCAGCTAGGATGCTCCAACCTGAGCTCCTCCCCCTGTCCCTTTGTTATTGAGTTAATGGTCTCTGGTTAAGAGGGGTTGGGTTTCAGAACCCACTGTGCTATTGATGTTAATTGTTCAATGTGAATTATTCAATGCGAATATATCCAACATAGTTGATTTCATTACATAACAGGAAAGGCTACTTTAGAGTATTTCCTTGGGCTTTTACCATGAAAACCAAATCAACATTTATCTACAAAGCTATCATTTTATGTTCACTGCCCAGAAAAAAAGAAAAACATGAGATAAAGTAACCTTTTTTGAAGGAACTGGACCCAAACAATGATCAAATCAGGTCTTTCCATCCCCTTGGAGCAGGTTTCAATGTATATTTTATTTAATTGCTGAGGGCAAGAGATAGGTAAGCATCTTAGGTGCTGGCCTACTCTGCTTCTGAGGAAAACAGAAAAACAATCTATCAAAGTTAGTGTTTTCAAGTCAGTCTAGTAATCCTACTAGATTTACTTCCTTTCAATTGTGTCTAGAGAAAGCAGGTAGGAAAGATAAAAAGCTGCCCTGGACAACAAGGGACAAGTCAGGTTCCCAAGCTGGCAGGGAGCCAGGAATCATCAGCATTGGCCTCCTGAGTTTCCAAGCAAACAGGCAAAGCAACATTTTCTCTACCTCTTATAAACCATTCATGTTTACACAGAGGTGTACAAAAGGCTTTCTTCCTGGTCTCTAGGCTGGCCATTGTTATGTGTTTCATTTTATTCCTAAATTCTGAAGAGTAAAAGCAGCCAGCATGTATACTGTTCGGTTTGCATATTCTGGCTGCACATATCCTGAGTGCCCAGTGCACCAGCCCAGGCTTCTGCTTCTGTGTCTCCAGTCCAGCATCTGTGGCTGAGGCTGGTGGAGTCAAACTTGCCCTTCCTACTGCAGGGTGGCCAGGAGTGCCCTCATACACCAGTTGCATTCATGAACAATCTTCCAGCCTACCTATCATTGTATCTAGAGCCATCTCTTGGCATGCAAACTTATATTTCTGAGCTTTCTGCCACTCAGACAAAAAATTGGGTGAGGGGGCCACAAGAAAAACTAACTGGGTTCCAGTGCTGGACCCAAACAACAAACCACAACATGGCCTTCCCATCGATGCATTTCTGTGTCAAATGTCACTTCTACTTCCAAAGCAGTCAACTGTGGATGCAGCTCTAAAGCATGCTTTTCCCACAAATTGAAAGATAAAAATCATATGATCATGATCATATCAATAGATGCATAAAAATCATTTGCTAAATCCAGCACTCACTTATGATAAAAACACTCAGCAAAGTGGGAATGGAGGGAGCATTCCTCATCGTAATAAAGGCCATATATGAAAAAACCACTGCCAATATCATACTCAATGGGCAAAAACTAAGTGTTTTCCTTAGGATCAGAAACAAGACAGGAGTGTCTGCTTTCACCACTTTTATTCAACCTAGTACTGGAGGTTCTAATCAGAGTGTCAGACAAGAAGAAGAAATCAAAGTCATCCAAATTGGAAAGGAGAAAGTAAAACTGTCATTATTTGCAGACAATATGGTAGAGTACACAGAAAATCCTATAGGGGCCACCAAAAACTAATAGACTTAATAAGTAAATTCAGCTAAGTAGCAGGGTACAAAGTCAATATTCAGAAATTGATGGCTTTTTTGTACATGAATAATAAACTATCAGGAAGAAAAACCAAGAAAAAGATCTTATTTACTGTAGCAAAGAAAAAAAAAAAAGTGCCTAGGAATAAATTTAACTATGGAGGTAAAAGATCTGTGCTTGGAAAACTATAGAACACTGAAGAAAGAAATTGAAGAAGATACAAATAGATGGAAGCATATAAACTGTTTGTGGATTGGAAGAATTAACATCATTTAAATGTTCATACTACCCAAAGCAATCTATAGATTCAACGTAATTTCTATTTAAATACCAATGGCATACTGCACAGATCTAGAACAAATACTTCACAAATTTATATGGAACAAAAAAGACCGTGAATTACCACACCAAGTTTGAAGAATAACAAAGTAGAAGGGATCACAATATCTGATATTAAACTATACTATAAGGCTACTGTAATCAAAACAGGCTGATACAGGCATAAGAACAGGCACATAGATCAATAGAACAGAATAGAGGGAAATAAGGCCATGTCTCTACAGTTAATTAATATTTGACAAAGGGGACATGAGCATACAATGGAGTAAAAGTAGGCTCTTCAGTAAATGGTGTTGGGAGAACTAGATAGGGACACGCAAAAAAATGAAACTAGACCACCAATTTATACCATACAATAGAATAATCTCAAAATGGATAAAAGACTTTACTATAAGTCATGACATCATGAAAGTCCTAATAGAATAGAGGGCAGTAACATTTCAGATATTCTATGTAGCAATATTTTTGCTGATACATCTCCTAGAGCAAGGGAAATAAAGGAAAAATAAATAAATGGGACTATAACAAATTAAAAAGTTTCTGCACAGTTAAAGAAACCATCATCAAAATAAAAAGGAAACTGATTATATGGGAGAACATATTTGCCAAAGCACATCAGACAAAGGCCTAATCGACAAAATATATAAAGAACTCATATGACTCAACATGTGGAAGACAGACAATCCAATTAAAAAATGGGCAAAGGGACTTCTGGCAGCATAGGCAAACATGGCTCACCTCTTTGTACAACCACATCAAAATTACAACTAAAATATAGAACAAGCATCACTCAGACCTATCAGAAATTGAGTTGAATGGAAGTCTGACAACTATGGAATTGAAGAAACATCTATCCAGACTGGTAGGAGCAGCACAGATATGGAACAGGCTGGTCCCATACCTACATGTGGTGGATAAAAATTTGGGAGGGATATCTCAAGAATGAGGAGTCTCAGCCCCATACCAGGCCCCCCAGACCAGGGTTCCTGTGCCAGAAAGATAAGTTCCCATGACTTCTGGCTACAAAAACTAGCAGTGATTGTGTCAGTGGAAGAAATTGCTGTAGCCCCAAGCAGTTCCTCTTGAAGAACCCACACACGGATTCACCTACTTAGACTCACTCCCTCTGATCTCCAGCACTGTGGTAGCAGCTTGAAAGGTACCACTGGCATACAGAAAGAAACTGAAATATCTCACATTAAGGCCAGCAGAGGCCATCGTACCTTTTCTAAACCCTTTCCCCCCACAGAGTCAGTAAGCTGGTGCCATAGCTAAGGCTCCATCAACATGTATAACACTGTTTGACTCCCCTTGGAGATCCCCAGAGATTCCACCCCACCCATCTTATGGGCCCACCCAACCTGCTTTTCCATATGAATAGCTCATCTTGGCTCATGCTTCACAATTTCCTAAATCCTCTCAAACAAGCCATAGCTGGCATCAGTGAGTCCCAGGCCTGGCACTAGCAACAGCCAACCTAGATTCACAGCTTGAATTCACCTGGGAATCTCCAAGCCCAGCACAAGTAGCAGACATCTCAGATTGCTTTATATTATAGCTCAGGCAGGGTGGCCATGGGAAAAATACAGATGGGAGCTGACCTTGGCCTGCACCACCCAGAAAACCCTAGGGCCAGCACACCCAGCGTATAGCTACAGACCACTCTGGAGAACCACTGCCCTGACCCTGCACAGCTGATTCTCCACAGGCTGAGGCTGGTGGTCAGTGGTCACAATCAATCCTTGCAGCTGACTGGCCTGGATAAATCCCTTCCATTGACTAGCCAACAGCAATCAAGGCTCAACTAGAAGAGGAGGGTGTACTCAGCCCACACGAAGGATGCATATAAGCATTCACCTTGGGTGATTGGGGAGGCTGTGCCACTGACCCTACAAGATACCTACTATATTAGGCCATGCTGCCAAGACACAGAGTCAAAGCAGCTCTTCCTGATACATAGAAACCAACACAGGGAGGCTGCCAAAACAAGGAGACAAAGAAACATGGCCCAAATGAAAGAACAGATTAAAACTCCAGTAAAAGAGCTAAACGAAATGGAGATAAGCAATCTATCAGATGCAGGGTTCAAAACATTGGTAATAAGGAGCTTAGGATAAAAAATGGAGTAAACTATAATAGCATAATCAATAAAATGTAATTTTAAAAAGGACCTGAATAGATACTCCTCTAAAGAGGGCATACAAAGGGACCATAGACAAAGAAAAAAATTCTCAACATCACTAACCATGATAGGGATGCAAATTAAAACCACAATGAGATATACTTCATACCTGTCAGAATGGCTATTAATAAATCAACAAACAAGTGCTAGCAAGGATATGGAAAAAGGGAACCCTAGTGCACTATTGGTAGGAATGCAGACTGATGTAGCCACTGTAGAAAACAGTATGGAATTTCCTCAGAAAATTAAAAATGGATCTGCCTTTTGACCCATCAATTCCACTACTGGGAATATGCCCTAAGAAGGTTGAAACACTGATTCAAAAGAACCTATGCACCCTTACATTCATAGTAGCATTATTTATAATAGCCAAGTGTTGGAAACAGTCTAAGTGCCTATCAGTAGGTGAGTGACTTAAAAACTGTGGTACATTTACACAATGGAGCACTATGCAGCAGAAAGAAAGAAGGAACTCCTACATTTTGCAACAGCATGGATTGAACTAGAGATGACCATGCTTAATGAAATAAGCCAGTCAGTGAAAGACAAATGCCATATGATCTCATTTATAATAGAAATCTAACAAACAAAATAAACTAGTAAGCAAAAATAGAACCAGAGACATGAAAACAGGGAATACACTGACAGTGGCCAGAGGAAAGCAGGTGAGGTGGAGGGTGGAAAGAAGGGGAAGTGATTAGTCAAAGAACATGTACAAATGACCCATGGATGTGGACAACAGATGTGAGGATGGCTTGTGGGTGTAGGAGGTGGGCTGTATGGGGGACGGCAAAGGGGGAAACAGTTGTGACAACTGTAATGGAATAAACAGAAATAAAACAATAAAGAATAGAAAAGCCAAAATTATTAAAAATAAATAAATATCCTTAGATAAGGATAAATAAGAATGACTAAAAAAATGTCTTTCCCCCTAATTCTATAAGTAAAATGTGCCTCATCCTCAAAAAGGATATTTTGTAAAGAAGGAAGCAGTGAGGCAAATTTCTATGGAAAGGCCAGGATGTTTTGAAATATTAAAAGTAGTATCAGCCATGCTGGGATTGTCAACTGCCCCAACATGGGGCAGCCCCTGAGAAAAGTTGCTTCCAAAATTGACTGTGGATGGATGGATAGGACCACTCAGGGCAGAATAGCCAGACCTCACTACCTGAAGCTGCAGATCCTGGGAGAAACAGTCCAGCATTTGGGGACATCAGGGTATGTGTGTCAAAGTCTCTGCCTCTGTCACTTTTCTTCCTGGTGAATAACCTTAAGTATCACTCATGCTAGTACCAAATTCTGGAATGTGCATGTTTCGGCAGTAAGAACATGTTTCCCTATCTGCTCTCAAAGCTTAAGGGCCCTTACCAATGAGCTTTTTCCATGTGCTTTTTTCTATAATCATATATACTGAGAAAATTTCAACATTTATTTCCAGCCAATGTCCTAGATGAACATGAAGCATAAGCCAGAAGTAAACCTTTGTCATTTAAGTGTTCAAATCCAAAGAGATTTGGGAGGTGCTTGTTACCACTGCAAATTGAGCCCGATCTGACCATTGTAGTAAATTAGTAAACAATCTGTAATAATAGCAGATGGTGATTGTATAAAAATCCCTCACTGGTCCTGGCACCAAGAAGGCCCTCAGGTTGGTTCTTCCATGATGCCCCCATCCTACCTCAGCCTAAGATTCATATCCAGTCCTTTTAGCTCTACTAAAACCCGAAGCAAATAAAGCACTTAAGAAAAAACAAAACCAGAATAGGTCTGGCTGAGAAAATCAGACATGACTGATAAGAGAGAAGGTGATTCCAGGATCTCTAAATCTGCACTTCTCAGCACGTAGTGCTCCCCTGGTTCCAACACCAGAGGACTGAGGCCTCCACAGCAGAATGTGGGCATCTGTACCATTTCCCACCCTCCCCCACTCCCACCCAGGTGACCCTGATTCCCAGCAAGGCTTGAAGACCATGGCTTCACATATCAGGCTCTGCTGTTTTGCAAAACTCAGTCCTGGGACACTACATATTACAGGAAAAAGAGAAACACACAAATAATGGTACCCCCAAAAGGCATGATCTTTACATGAAATGAGGGCTGAGGCATGGAAGTTACCAATTCTCTCCTGGTCCAGCAGAACTCATCATCCCATCGTGCAGGTCCTCTCGCACTACAGTTTACCATTGTGTAGTGATCAGAGGCACTGGCTCTAACCCAGCTCTAGGGCATGTGACTGCACAGAAGTCAGGGAGTCAGTTAGCTGTCATGCAGGACTCTGAGATGAGGTCTGTGTGCATTCAGATTCAGGGTAGAAAGTCAACTGAGACCAAGGGACACTACAGACAGTTGGAGCCTGTTAGTAAAAACATGTAGCTGAGGAAGTATAAAACATGTTTTCTGCATCAGAACCCATTCTTTTGATTTTAGGAAAGAAGTATTCAAGGGTTTCCCTGAGAACACTCGAAGTCTCTTTACACCCAGATATGTGAACAGATGGATCACCACTATGACCATGCTGTCATTTACCAGTCACCCACTATGCACTATGCACCAGGAATTGTAAAAGTTATTTGAAAAAAACAATTCCCTCTTATTCTCACATCACTCCCTCCACCCCCAAGAAGGCACAATGATCATTTCCAATTTACAGGTGAGGTGACTGTGACCACAAGTTTAAGTGACCCATTACTATAAACATCACTGGAGGACAAAGAGGTTCACATACTGGCTGTAGTATAGGGTAAAACTGAGGGACAGGTGATTTATCACAATTTCCAGGTTGCTTCTCCAGCTGACATCATATACCTATTTCCCAGGAATTTGGTTTTACCTAAAGAACATGCCTTATTAAAGGTAGCCCATTAAACACAATTTTGACAAATTCTATTGAACAATTGTTTTTATTCAACTTCATATGAATTTATTTAAATTGTAATAAAGTTTGGCATCATTATACACAATTCACTTCTCTAAGATTAGAGAGTAGTCACTAAATCTACCAGTGAAAAATCTAGAACCTTCTCAGTGCCAGTCACTGTGGAGACAATGGGGAGCAATAGATACATTTGCTGTCCCTTCAGAGCTTAGAGTCCAAAATGGCCCACAGACAACTGAATCGCAAGAATAGTGGGCTAAGAGGGACAAATAATGAGTATATGACAAGGTATCCCAGCCAATTTAACACACTGACTCCATGTGGACTCTGTCCTTCTCCAATACTCTTAGAGCTGGGCCTTTAGAGGTACAACACCCTGATGCTTCAACAAGGTCTTCACTGTCATGTGCGTGGCATTGTTGGCTCCACACAGAAAGGCCTCCCTTCAGCCCACTGTGGAGCAACTGATCAGCTCGTCCCCAAATTGGCAATAATCACTGAAAGCTGGTTTTCAACCAGTTGAAGTACAAAGCATAATTTGGACCTTTTTTTTTTTTTTTTTCACCATTGTTTCAGAGATGAAATGTGGGAAGCACACTTCCCACCAAAAGGTCTTTGTTAATTGTCCTAATTACTGAGCTTTTTGGACTGAACCACAGAGCTGAGACAGCCATTTTGCCAACATCCCACACCTTATTTGCAAAATTTGGCACTGGCTTTGTAGATGTGTTCTGCAACTCAGTTTCAGATGTTAAAATTATTTGTTTAAGATTTGCAAGTAGCTAATATTTATGAGGCTTCTGCTGTATGAAAGGCACTGTTTGCTAAGAGTTTTATGCATGCTACTTTATTTAAACTTGATACATCAATTCTAAAGCACACATTTTTTTCACATTCTAATATATTTGAAATCAGGGTACATCTTATAATCAATCAAATTATATTAGTTTAATTGACAGCAATTTTTCTTTTCTTTTTTTTTAATATTTTATTTATTTTCTTAGAGAGGGGAAGGGAGAGAGGCAGAGAGGGAGAAAGAGACATCAATGTATGGTTGCCTTTCACCTGCCTCCAGCTATGGACCTGGCTGGAGACCTGGCTTGCAACCTGGTTATGTGCCCTGGCTGGGAATCGAACCAGCGACCTTTGGGTTCGCAGGCCTTATCCACTGAGCCACCAGCCAGGCCTTGACAGTGATTTTTCTTTGTGAGCTACACATATGCAAAATAATGTATTCTACTGTAAAATGCAGCCTCAGGTGCAATAAAATATTGTATTATTATTCCCACTTCACATATATAGAAATTGATACATGGAGGATTTAATTAACTTGCTCAAAGTCACACTGCAAGTAAAGGGCAGAGCAAGGATGTAATCCTTGGTTTTTCTGGCTAGAAACTCACATCCGGAACTGGTAAGTTTACTGCCTCCACCACATGGTTTTAGAAACAACAAGTTTTAGAAACATTCATTCATTCAGCACTTAGCATCTGTTATGAGTTACCACCAAAGTAGGGATCCTGGGGCACACAGATGAGAAAGAGCTTTTCCTATAACCAGTTAGGGACTGTGGGTAACTGAGCAGTTGACTAGAAGATTCAGCTTCATACATTTGATGGACCCTAGAGTAACAGCAGATCTAAGGCTGAGCTTACTTTTCAGGGTCTTTTTTTCTCTTTACGAAGAGCTGTTTTTTCACAAGCTAAATATCTCACTCCTACACAGCAACTTTACATGGGGTGAGTCCTATTTAAGTCAACATTTTTGTGTAACAGACAGACTTCCCTCCCTCCTAGTTATACCCTCATGTAACACCCACCCGATGATGTGTGAGCAGGACCTGTGACTTGCTTATAACCAACAAAATATGGCAAACATGATGGGATGGCACCTCTGCGAGTAGGCTACAGAGACTGTGACTTCTATCTTGTAAGCAAACTGTTTTGCTGCCTTTGATGAAGCAAATTGCCATGTCAGAGAGACCCACGTGGGTGAAAACTGAGGGCTCCTCTGGACACTAACCAGCTAGGAACTAGGGTCCTCAGTCCAATGATTCAAAGGGAAGTGACTCATGCCAACAACCCCATAAGTTAGTTTGAGAGAGGATCCCTCCACCTGGACCCAGCTGACGTCCAGGTGAAATGTCAGCCTGGCCAACCCCTTAAATGCAGCTTCATGAGAGAAACCCCAAGCACTGGCCCAGCTAAGCTGTGCCCATATTCCTGACCCACAGACAATATGAGATAATAAATGGTTATTTTGTGCTGCCAAGTTTGTGGTCATCTATTATGCAGTAATAGGTAACCAATATATTAGGTGAAAAGGTGCATTCTTTTGTGTCATGGACCTCCTGATGTTCTCAAATAGTTGATACCATAAGTTCCGATTGTGATTTTAATCTCCTTAGTTAGATCATAAAAATAACAGCTACCATTCAGTGAGCACCCACTAAGGGCCAGGTAAATGCTAGCACAGCATTAATGAAGGTAGGGCCACATTTACCAGCAAGAGTGCGCTTGTGTATTTACTGCATATGCAAGAAATATTAAGTATTCATTTCAGTTAACAATTTTGAAAAAGGTTAGTGGACCTTACATTTTATTGTTTCCAAGGTGTTCTCTTATGACCATGTTTACAAAGAGATTCTCCCATTTTCTCTAGACTTTTTTTTTTTTTTTTTTCTGCTTTCAAAATTACCTCTCAAGCAGAGGCATCTAGCCACATTTCCTAGGGGTTAATTTACTTACAGCACAAAATTTAAGAATAAAGTACTGCACAGGCAATATAGTCAATAATATTGACTCTATTCCAGTCTTGTACTTGTCTGGTGCCAGATAAGTACTAAACTTAATGGAACAATTACTGGTAAGGTTTCTAAATGTCTCAACTTGATGCTCTATACCTAAGATAAATTGTATGCCAGGTAAACTGAAAAATAAATTTAAAAAAATACCTGGGTCTCCTAATCACCTTGAGCTTCAGAAGATAGTAACCCAGTTTTCCCAAGAATTTCTTGCCAAGTTCAGCTATAGCAACCCCAGTGCACAGATACCCTTGGACTAAAGAAATTGCCAAAGCAAGCAGTGGCCCAATGGCAAGTGTGTTGCAACAAGAAAGAAGCTTCAGTATAGATAACGGAGAAACTGCAGACTAGAATGAGGAGAAAATACTGTTTCTGAGACAGATAGAGGCATGTATCAAGACTGAAAACAAGGAGAGACTAAGTGTGATTTACTCAGATGTGGGGAGTTGAGGCTCAGAAACCAGCACAAAGCCAACTGCTAATTTCTCCTTGCTGATGCCTTATAAAAACCAAGCTTTATATCACATGTCCTTTTAAGTAGTCACCTTAAAAAAGAAATACAAAGGTGTTGAACATAAGTAAATCACTGCATCCACACCTTTCTCAGCTTTCATATGAACATCCTGCCTATCACAGAATGGTTTATTCACCAACAATAAGTCATGTTCTTGTTTATTTTTCTTCCTCTGGTGGAGAGTAAGGGTTTGCTTTTGAGTGAACTATTTATTCTCACTATATCTCTTAAATGAAGAGAACACCTCTAGCAATACTTGTGGAGGGATTAGGGATGGCCCGAGGCCCATTTTCTTTGTAATTCGAACTGGGCTACACGTGATTGACCTTAGAAAATGAGGGCAGTTAGCAGGCACCCTGTTCAACTCTGTTCCATCAGGGGGGTGCTGGACCAGCTCACACGGCTCCTGGGAGTGACTCCTTTTTTCGTTACTTAAAATTTTTATTTTTCAATTACAGTTTACATTTAATATGATTTCGTATTAGTTTTAGGTGCACAGCATGGTGTGAAGGGTAACTGTTAATAACTCTTCCCCACTCCATGTTTGGAGATGTCACGTTGGTTGACATTGACCAAATAGGAGTATTCATGGCAAAGAAATCAGTAAATGCTACAAATCAGGACTTATTTTTTTCTGGAGAGCTACATGCTTGAAGATAAGCTAAATTATAAAGTCATTTTCAACAAGTTATTTTTCAGCATTTACAGAGGAGATCAGTACAAACAATTCTCAGCTGTATCAGTAGACCTGCATGGTGTATACATGGATGGGGTCAAACCTACAATAGGTAACATTTTTGAATAATAATCCTAACTTAGTTGAGTATTCTAAATGCATCATTCTCTGTGAATATATTCCATCAGTCTGTTTCTCAATTTACCCAGAGTGTGGTAAAATGATAGGGTGGGGAAAATGAGAAAATCATACAGCAAGAACCACAATAAGTTACACTTTGAATAGTTAACTTTCTGGACACGTTAAGAGTGAAATAGCAAGTGATGAAAATTTACCCTAATACACAGATAAATGCTACCTTACATGAGAGACTTCATAGAATCACTTCTTCCTTGAAGGAGGAAGAAAAGATATATTATGAAGGGTAGAAACTTTGGTAAGTGAATGAATATTTATATTAGTGGTGAAGAGTAGCTCATGAAATTCACTTGAAAAGTATCATTTGTATTATGTAATTTTTCAACATTATACTTTTTTATTTTTTAAGATTTTATTTATTATTTTCAGAAAGAAGGGCAGGGAGGGAGGAAGAAAGGGAGAGAAGCATCAATGTATGGTTGCCTTTCACCTGACTCCAGCTAAGGATCTGGCTGGAGACCTAGCTTACAACCTGGTTACATGCCCTGACTGGGAATCGAACCAGGGACCTTTGGGTTTGAAGGCCAGCTCTAGTCCACTGAGCCACACCAGCCAGGGCCTCAACATTTTTAAACTTCATGTTTAGAAATATATTTTTGCCTGCAATCCCATAGTCATTATTTTTCAAATCTTCACCTGAGTATATGTTTATTGATCTTAGAGAGAGAGAAACATTGATATGAGAGAGAAATATTGATCAGTTGCCTCCTGTAGCACCCTGACTGGATATTGAACCCGAAACCTAGGCATGTGCCCTGATTGGGGATCAAACCCAGAACCTGCAATGTTTGGGTAAATGGGTAGATGCTCCAAGCAACTGAGCCACCATGCCAGGGTTCTATAATTATTATTTTTGAGAGCTGTACAATATTTACTTGGGCCTATATCATAACTCATTAAATAGTACATTCTTGATAAACATTTTAACTCACTTGCAATGTTCCACTTTTATAAATAATATGAGTGACATATTTTCACACATTGTTTTCACCCTACCTACTATTTTGGATTCTTTACTTAAGCTAGAGCCTGTGAGATAGAATTGGTAATTCAATGGTATAATGATTTTTATAACTTATAGTAGGAAATGCTAGCTTATTTCCTAACAGAACTGGAAACTTTAACATGCCACTAGCACTGTTGGATGGAGGGATTTGTCTGCATCCTCTTCACAAGTCAGTATTATTTTTTTAAAATTACTTTTAGAGTTGTAACATTAATTGCTTAATTTACAATGATTTAGATAGTGATTGATCATTAGTTTCATTTCTTTTGTGCAATGCCTGTAGTTGACCTTGCTACACATCTCCTGGGATTTGGAATTTTTTTCTTTGAATCAATTTGAATGAATTCTTAATAATAATAAAAATGTTAACTTGCAAATTGTTTTCCAAATTGGTCTTTTAATACTTTTATTGTAATAAAGTTTTAATTTTTGTGTAGTTAAAAACTCCATATACAAGAGACCTGGGCACAGACTTGGCCTCTTCCAAAGGGGGCTGCCATCTGACCATGTCCTTAAAATCCAGATGCTTCAGTTTTCAAGCAGCTGGTTTTCCAAACCTATGTACAAGGAGAGACAGAGAAAGATGAAAATGATCTTCTCAGCTCTGCTTTTCTGATTCCTTGAGGAACAGGCTTTCTGCCAGGTGGCAGGATGCTCCCTGTGGATAGCTGGGATGGGGAAAAAACAGGCAAATATTATGTTTAAAGAATATTTTAAAATATAAATGTATTACATTTTGGTTACATTATAGGTTAAATTGAGTTTAAAAAAATTATCCCTTAAAGTTAACTTCATAACTTTGCTTCCATAGGGAAAACGTACATTGAATTTCAGGAAAAAAAAAGACTCATATAAATAAGCACATTTGTTGGTGATGCTAGTATGTCTAGAAGTTTGCAATACCTAAGAGCTGCCTCCATTTGGGATTGCTGGGTAGAATTCCATAGAACTTTTATAAAGTGGAATCCTAGAGAGATCAGAAAGTTGGACAGCAGAACCCAGTAATACATTAACCTGGTCCGTCCTGTATAAAATTGCAGTCTCTGCACGGGGCAGGGTAATCTGCATAGTGATTCAACAGTGTGGCCAAGTTTGGTAATTGCGCAACCTCTCTGAAGTTGGCCCAACATGTGCTTCTAATCCAGAGCTCTGCTCACATTCCTTTACTACTTCCTGCTGTGACCTGGACCTGGTGTTGTCAAAAGCATGTTATAAATGTGGATGGAACCACGTTCTCCAAATGAGATTCAAGACCACCTGCTTTCTCTGCCAGTCCAGTTCAGGGTCACCAGAGCCGGGCCCCTTGGAGCCACTGAGAGTGTTTTCTGCCTGGAACCGCAGCCCCACAGTGGAGTTTGTTAGGTCATGGATCATGAAGCAAGTACTTCTGGCTTTGCTTTGGCTGGGGGAGAATTATTTGCAAGCTTCCTCTATACCTGGGTCATAGACACAAGCAAGTACACATGGCAGAAATTCATGACAGAACAAGGTTCAGTAAGGGCTCACTAAGCTGGAAATCTGGGATCAAATAATAAGATGAAATTTAACCAGGACAAATGTAATTGTCTGCATTTACATTTAAAGAGATTTGATTATATAAGCACAAGGTGGAGCAGCCATTTTGAGTGGCCTCAGGGATGCTTTTAACTAGAGTCTCCAGACTTGTGAGAAGGCTGCTAAAGTACTTAATATAATGTTTGGATGCATTAATGCAATCATGATGCCCAGATATATACAACAGTCCACTATACTCTGAATAATCAGATGACATGCGGCGTGCTTAGCAGTTCTGGGCTGCTGGTTTTAAAAGAAACATTAAGACAAAATAGTAGGAAAGGGCTTTAGTAATCCAGTGTAAAGAGGAGGAGGAACCAGGATAAGGCAGAGACTGAAAATTTATTTTATTGGTAATATCTAAAGAAGCTTGAGTTGTCAGCAGTGCTTTTGAGAAAGTAGTTGTAAATATTTGAAAAATAAGAGAAATTCCTATTTTGGAAGGCAGACTACACAATGATAGCATAACATAAGCCATGCATGTATAAAGTCTACACATTTGGACTTCTAGAAAGCAGACCCAAAGGTATTCTTACTTCAGACACATACAGGGACTTCTAGTTTGGGGAAGATAATATGTAAAAAGGATATAATAATTGAATTCAAGTATTTAAATAACTGTCACATAGAGAGAGATAACTTGGGTTACTCCACAGGGAAGAAGCAGGACAAACTATGTAAGTTATTTGAATTTAACATGAAGAAAAATATGTGAAAATCAGAACTTTACTTTGAAAAGAATTGGCTGGTTTTGAAAAGTAAAACCTCTGTATACACAGGTGCGCTCAGGGCCTGAGTCCCTATCAGCTTGTCCTTATGGTTACGATGGAGAGTCCTGTGCTGGGTTATAGACTGGCTCACTCATAGCCATGCCTCCTCCAGCAAAATGTCTAACATGTAATTAAGAGCTGCTTTTTAAAAAATGGTCTCATCATTTAAACTGATATGCTTATAGTCCCAAAGATTGAGATTTATTATTAAGAAATGAATAAATGAGCCTCCTGATTATTGTTATACAAAAGAACACATCTCTACTAAGTTCTGTTTAGTTGTAAAATATGGAAGTAAAATATACTAAAGAAGAGAAGAGGCTTGTTTTTACTGAATAAGTGTGACTGAGTATAGGTGGAGAGTATACGCTTTGATTGCTAAGATTACAACAAGTATTTGAACCACTGTAGTATCCTCATGCTGAGAAAAAATTTCGAGCACTCTTTTACATCTGCTGTATGCCGTGTGCTCCTTCAGTTGAATAGAAGCGTCTGGGACAGCATCCAAAGAAATCAGACAATCTGAACATCTTTGTCAGAAATGCTGCCAGATGTTCTCTTTACCTTTCCTTTTCCTCAAGTTACACATACAGGGCGCATAAACATGAACACGTGCATACACACGAACACCTTCATTCTCCTTCAATAAGTAATAAAGGTCTAATCGTGTCACCAACATGTCATCAGAAACTCTGATGCTCCTATTCAGAAGAATAACACCAATCCCATGAAAGTTAGGAGATGGAATAGCTAAGCAGAGCTTGTAACAATTACAGCCATGGCGTCATGTGGAGGGGGCACTGCAGCCTTTAAATTATGCAGAGTGAAATGAGCAGAAACCTAAATGGAAAATATGTATTTCAATGGAGTAAAAAAGAATGGTTGATTTATCTACTTTCTTTTCTTATTTATTTATTTTAAATTTTATTGTTGTTGTATTACATCCATCCACTTTTTGCTCCCCTCTGTTCCCCTTTTCTTTTCTTTTCTCTTTCTTTCTTCCTTCTTTTTTTTTTTTGACAGCAAAGCAAGTTTTCATTATCTCATGTTTACCCCTCCCTAGTATATTTTCTGGTGACAACATCACAGCCCAACACCTCCCCCCTCCCCTGCCATCACTCTCTAGGGTCTGTATTTCACAATAAAGCTGGTGACAAAAAATGACTGACAAGTATCAACAGTGTGTTGTGAAGAGAGAAGAAAAGAATGTAAAGGAATTAACATCTCCTTCTTCTTTCTCCTTCTTCTTCTAGGAATTAACATCTTTAAAAATTATATTGTATCAAATTTTAATTACAATAAAATTTTCATTTAAAAGTGCCCACTCTGATGGGAAGAGAAAAAATTTCTTTGCCATCCTGTAGCCATGGTGACTCATCAGGTTCTTATTTTCCCATAGTAGTGGATCTCAAGTCTATTTTCAAATTTCAAAATCAAAACACCAGGCAGCATAAATTTGTGACACATTTTATTTTTCTCATTGAAATTCTATGCCTGAGAATATTCAGAGTTTTTTCTAAATGTGTGACATGATTTTTAAAAAGTGTTGGAACAACGAAAGTAGTTAAATATTTCTATAAACACAAAACAAGAAAAACCAATAGAGTAAAACTTCAGCTGAACCACGCTCATCACCATAAAAATCTAGCAAATGCCAGTCTTGAGTTTATAACTCTTGTCTTTTATAACCATGAAATTCACAACTTTTAACAAGTCATGAAAGAAAAAAAATCAATAAAATGGAAAGACCACAGTATAAGCTGTCAATTATATATCCAGTCTCTCTTTCTTTCCTGCCAGAATGTCTGCTGGATTTGGGATGGTAATGTTCCCAGTTGAAAAATTATAAGTGACCCTGGCTGGTGGCACAGTGGATAAGGTGCTGGCCTGCGAACATGAAGGTCGATGGTTCGATTCCCCAGCCAGCGCACATAATCAGGTTGCAAGCCAGGTCTCCAGCCAGGTCTGTAGCTGGAGGCAGGTGAAAGGCAACCATAAGTTGGTGTTTCTCTCCCTCTTTGACTTCTCCTCTCTCTGAAAATAATAAATAAACTCTTTTACAAAATAAACAAATAAATAAATAAAAATTAGAAGTGGTCAGGCGACAATTCTGTCCAATAAGATGTACCTGGAAGGCCCAGGGTAGGGGACTCAGGGAAAGCTCTTTGAAAGGCAAACTCCACTCTTCACCTTTGCTCTTTTCCCTTCATCTTACCTTTCCTTGGAGAAGAGTGTGATATCGGAAGCTCCAGGCAGGATCTCAATCTAGGAGGGTGACTGCCACCTGTGCGGAAGGTGGAGCACAGGGCTCCTGGGACATCCTGAGTTACTATGTCAGCTATGAAGTGGTTTCTGTAGGACTTCTGAGTACATGGAGAAGAACTCATTTGTTTAAGGTACTCCTTGTGAAATTTCTACTCCATGTTGCCAAACTCATTTTAACTGATAAAAATAATGTTGAGCACCCTTAAGGAATTTTAAAATACCCACTTAAAAACAACTAATATACTAAGCACTACCCATTTTTACCTATTCTTAAAGCAGGCTGCCCAAGGATCTCTTCTAAAATTAGTCCTGGCTGACTTTGAGTAAAATGTGGTCCTGAAAGTAATGCAATGTTTCCACTAAGAATAGATAAATATGAACATCGTCATTGTTGGGTGGATAATGGACATCAAAGCACAACAAGGTACCAGACAGAGAGCTGCTCAGGGTTTCTGGAAGGTCCACTGATGGTGGGAATGCCAGCTAGAATAACTCTGCTAAACAGTTGGTTATAAGGGATATCAAAACCCACCAATAGTATGCAATACTCTCTAATGAGAAATATTTTCTCAGGTTTATCATTTGAAAATGTGTAAGAATGTGCACCATGTTTAGCTATAAGGTTGTTAACATGGGTGGCACATACCGGATGCCTCCCAGTGATCTCTGCCTCCTGGAATTCTCCTCTTGAGTGTGGGCTGGTCCAGTGACTTGCTTCTAACAAATAGAGGGTGGCAAAGGTGATGAACTGGCATGTCTTTGATTAGGCTACAGAACCTTATGAGTTTTGTGTTGCTGGCAGACTCTCTCTCCATCACAGTAAAGGCAGGATATTCTTTTAACATATCGAGGTAAAGAAGGGTTCCTCTTGCTGAAGCTGGCTTTGCTGAAGCAAGTTGGCACATTGGGGCAGCCCCCATGGCAAGGAACTGAGAGCCACTGCCAGCCAACAGCCACCTAGGAACAGAGGTTCCCCTCAACAAAAGTGAATTCTGCCTCAGTCACATGAGTTTCGAAGTGGCTATGTCCCTGGTTGTGCCGTCACATGAGACCCAGCCCTGGCTAACACCTTAATTGCAGATTTATATAATATCCTGAAGCAGAGGACTTAGCTAACCCATGCCCAGATTCCTGACCCACAGAAAGTGATGTATGTTCTTTTAAGTCAATAGGTTGGGGGATAATTTGTTACATAGCAATCGATAACTAAGTTAACTACAGTGCTATACAGTGCTATTAATAATAATAACTAAATGAGAACAACCATAATATCCACTAGGGTATTGGTTGAGTAAAAATAGTACACATATATAATGCAATTCATCTGTTAAAATTATGCTCTAGATGAATATAAATAAATTTATAAAGTATGCCTGCAGTGTATTAGTTATAATATATTTTTTAAAAGTTCAAACCATTCTGTGCCATATAAACCATTATTTGGGAAAAATATACTTAAGATATATGTACATATAAGGAAGTGAATAGGATCATACATAGCAAAGTGTTAACAGCAGTTATCACCAAATGACTGCTTTCTGGATATTTCCTGTTTTATTTCTTCTGCTTTTCCATACTTATAAATTGTTTAAAATTTGTACTGCCTTAAAAAAAAGCAGTTATATGCACAAGAGAAAAAGAACAATCAACAAAAAAGGAATCACCAACAATATAGAATAATGCAAAGAAGGTCTCATTCATTCTTTTTGTCAATTGCCTTCTGTGTGCCAGGATGAAAACTGAGAGTTTCTTAGAGTTGATATGGCAAGGAAAAAGCAAGACAACAGTCCCTTCTGCATCAGCAGAAGAAAGGCGAGTAATTCATTTTTACTTGCTAAATGCACTAGATGGTATACAATATAAAGAAATGAAAGAATTTCAAATAATGTTGCAAAGACATCATAATCAATGAAGATGAATGGAAATCATTATATAGAGAACATCTGAAATTAATATTTGATATAAACAGTAAAAATTGGTATCAATTAGACAGAAGTGAGAGGTAAAGTTACAAAAATGATAGGGTCGAGGCAGTGCAAATACACACAGTTGAGCTGTAGACACATCACAGAGGAATGATTAATGTTTTTTTGGTGAGCTTTAACTGTTTTGCCTTACTGATCTGTTTCTTTACAATACAAATAATTTTAGGGCAGAAGCTTTAGTTTCTTCACATCTTTTGGTTTTATGAAGAAATACAGCCATATAGCAATTAGTTAGTGTTTAATTCTAGTAATAATTACCTAGGAAAAATACTAGATCAAGACCACTATCAGTGTAAATTGCTATCCATTTTGTAGCTCAAGATTTCAAAAATCTTTCTAGGAAACAACCCATATAAAAGACACCATCCAATATCAAAATACTCTTTAGGAGACAAATCAGCTCTTTGGGGCAGCAAGAGATCACACTGAAAGAAACCAAAAAGTGATTTTATTTTCCAAATGTGTCACTGATTCCCAGGGGAAAGCTATGCAACATGAAGCTAAAGCTCCTAGACAAATGCACAGTTAATTACAGATTCTGCTTCTGTTTGGATGTATAAAACTGTGTCTGGGTACAAACCAACAAATAGATGAAAATAAGTTTGGAAAAAATGAACTAGTGATGGGGAACATAAAATGATTATACTGAAATTTGACCTTCAGAGTTGGAAGAAAAACTCTAGGATTATGTTCCCTGCTTGGTCTCTCTATGGCCCAATGAGTAAAATTCCAAGAAAATTTTCATATAAATTTATAAAAGCAGAAGTGAAGAGCCACAGTATAAATGTATGTGAAGTTTCTCATGGGGACAGAAGTGTATGGTGAACATGGAACTGAGCAAGCCTGGATTCCAGTCCAAAAGATGAGTGATAGAGCTTATGTCAGGGATGTGGAGAGGACTTACATGAATCCAGCAGAGATATTCAGGGATGAGACACAAATAGCACCAGAGCCCAGAGATGCAAATGAATGACCCTTGGGTTTCTGAATGAAACTTCCTCCCTTCTTTCCTCCCTCCCTTCCTCCCTTCCTTCCTCCCTTCCTTCCTGCTGTTTAAATAGAACAGTATATAAATGGCCCTGTAACTTGTAATTTTGAGATATAAAATGTGAAACATAAAACAAGGGGTTATAAATCAGTAGGGGATCAATTAAAATACTTAAGATTGCCATTCAAAAACATTCCACAGAGTGTAATAAAATGAGTAGGTGGTTGGTTCTATTTTAATAACTGAAGACCGCAGAAGGATTTTATTTCTTCCAGCTATCAGCCAAATGTATCCAGAACTGATCACAGCATGGGAAATACATTTTTATATTAAGTTCAGCTAAAAAAATGAAATAAAATGCCTTAAAAGGCTGAACCTGAACAGCACTCCAATTCACAGAAAGGCTTATGTGAGGCTAAACCACCCTTTAACTTCATAATGGTACTGATAAATAGTTTTTGTGAAGTGAATGTAATAATCAAATTATGTTCAGCTGTTATTCCAGCATTTTATCACAAATATGAAACCCACCCCTGTTTCTCAGTGAGGGTGTACTGGGGTTTGGGGTAGGAGAGTTATTCACTGTGCAGGAGGACTATTTTGCACAACCAAAATCCTTAACATTTCCAAATGCTGCTGTTAGTAGAGTGGGGTTTGTTGGTGGTGGTATTAATCACCCATAAAAAACAATTGATTTTGACTGCTATAAAATTTGTGACTTTTAAATGGCATAAACATTTGCTTCTTTGAAAAATGGGCCCAGGCCCTGGCTGGTGGCACAGTGGATAAGGCGCTGGCCTGTGAACCCATAGGCTGCTGGTTCAATTCCCAGCCAGGTTGCAAGCCAGGTCTCTAGCCAGGTCTATAGCTAGAGGCAGGTGAAAGGCAACCATACATTGATGTCTCTCTCCCTCTCTGCCTTTCTCCCCTCCCCTCTCTCTAAAAATAATTAATAAAATCTTAAGAAAAAAGAAAAAAGAAAAATGGGTTCTTACTCAGAAACCATATACAGCCTGAAAATACTGTTAAGGTTCCAAACTGTAGGATTTTATCTAATCATACATATAAAAAGTTGCAAGGAATAATTATAATAATGCATTATGCTGAAGTATTCAATTAAATCACAAATTACTTTAGAGTTGAATTAGATTTATCATTTAATTTAAGACCCAGACGCTACAGTGAATGCTAACTTCTGAGACCACGCAGTATTTAATGATGAATCCTAAGGTTTCCTGGCTGTCTTTGTTGGATGGGATTTTAATAGTTTAACTGGTCTGAGTGCCTGAAACATCTATAAAACAGATGACAAATGGAGGTTTTTGTGTGCCAAGGGTAAGCAAACAGTGGTGTGGTAACCTCTTGATCTTAGGGGACCATCCTCCTAGTGTGCAAATTTGGGGATTTCAAGAACCCATAATATTAAAAAATGTGAAAACCAACAGGAGGTGCTCATGTTTTAAGCTGTCCACAAGTTAAACATTAAAAACAATCACCTACTACCCATGACCATGATTTCATAAAAGAAAAGCCATTCTAACACTGAAAATGTAGAAGTTCCACAAAAGACTGGCTGTCTTTTCAGCTGAAAACTTCATCATGGACCAGTGAGCAGAAATTGCACTAGGTCACTGCATTCTTTTACTCATTCCTCATTTCTGATCAGCACTGTAAGCACACAGCCAGTCACTACAAGGTTTATGATTTCTTCTTTTAACCATCAGTGACATGATTGAACTGTAAATATTAAATATTTAAATATTTATAGTTGAAGTAGGCGAAGACTTGGTACCTAAAATCTATCCTTCACCAACAGACCAGTTGCCTGCTGTGGAAGTTTCAAGATTGAGGACCTACCTTGTCATTTAACAGAATTACCATTGCCTTTTTGGCTGTGATCCTGGGCACTTCCGGATGGGGAAGAGAAGAACAAACTGAAGCAAGAACCCCAGTTTCTGAGCCCACAGTAGAAACCCACATCAAGTCAATCACAAGGTCTTTGGTGGGATCAGGGAAGACCTGCCTTGATATAAAATCTCCTCTTAGATAACAACAAGAAATGTTATTGGCAGTTAATTTCAGTCAACTCAGAGAATCAAAGCCCCTGAAAGTCAGGGAATGAACATTAAAATTAGATACCATTTTTCTCAATGTAGAATTGTTAGTTTTTTTTCTGTCTCACTAAATTTTAAAAAGTTCGGTCATTTGTTTTTAGTGTCCAAAGGTACAGGAACAAGCAAACAAAGATAAAGTATTCCAGTCATAGTATTAAGTATACCATTTTCCAAAAGATGGATCACAATTCTGACTGTAGGAATTGTGGCCTCTTCTCTCCTCAGCATGGTTAGATTTATGTAAAACTATTGCTTGTTTTGACTTCTAGTTTTCCTCCCTGACTCTGGATGTTCACTGAGCTCTGGACATCACACACAGCAATACACTGCCCTGATTGTTCTTGTCACCCCAAAGCTTCCACCTTTGCTTCTTGGCCCCCCATAAGTATTGCTTTCAAATAGCATGGCTGTCCTAAATGTGGACACAAGTGGGCAGCAGGGGTATGTTTCAGAGGACAATTGCAGCAAGCAGGAAGACTGTCCAACAAGAAGGAAGACTATCAGCGTATTAGCAAACTAAGTTATTCTTGTGCGATGAGTTTTAAGGGATTCCTTACCAATGAAAATGAGCAAAATCTGAAAAATCAGCTTTTAGAAAGTGTTTAAATCAATTATTTGAATCCAAACTCAGCTTAAAAAATAATTTCCCAATTTTTAAATAATGTAGGTGGAACAGATGGCTTTCATGATGCTCATAATTGTTTTTGCTCTATGAGCTATGGAACCTGCCTTTCACATAACATGGTGACTACTGCACTGTGCACCACCTTGCTGCCAGGGTGTGCACATATTCACCATGAATTCTAGCTGTCATCTGAATGAAATACTCTACTCCTCCTGGGCCCAGATAAGCAGAAGAAAAGGCTTGTGTTTTTTCTTTATGTGGATAATTAGAATTTATAGAATTAAATTACCAAGTCAGGGGAATAAAGAGACAGCAACAAGCATGTTTGGGCTTTGAAGTTTCAGTGGTAGGCTTAGAAAAACTCAGTGTCTTTTCATTTTTATTTTTGGAGACAGGTTCTTTTCCCTATTAAGGCCAATTCCTTATGGAGCTTCAATACTGTAGAGAGAGAGGACCATGAGCAAAAGTGGGAGCTATCCCCAAGCCATTGGGAGATCCCTGGCAATGCAAGGGTTCACGCTGATTCTGGCTGGAGCAGGTAGAGAATAAGACTAACACCAATGGGGCAGCAAGCATCCTTCATAGCAAATGTCTCTGCCACTGGTCACTTCTAGATGTAACACTGCTAGCAGGGCCATGTTGCTTTACTATGGATATACAATGAGATAGTTTCTCATTTTTTCCTGGTTTCCCCACACATTGAAGACCCGGATGACTGAGGCAGAGCCCCAGGCTTTTTGCTATGGATGCTGGAGTGAACTTGCAAACTGCTGTGGTTTCACATCCAAGATAAAGAAGCCAACAGATTCAGCTTTGCTGGGCATGATGCTGAGGGACATGCAAGCAGCATAATTCCAGTAGAGTAATATCTTCCCTGTTTACAGAAGGAGTGATTACATAGAAAAAACTCTGAGCCTAGAAACACCAAGCACATCAATGAAACACTGTGGAAACCCCTTCCTTACAGATGCATTGACTTGGCCTCTTGCTTGTCCAGAGAGTGGGCACAAACCTGCCTTGGGGTGCCACACTGAAGTATTCCAGGGCTGTGGCTCTGTCACGGCTAAGTGGACTTTGCCATTGTGATGAAATGAGGCAGGAAGCTCTCCTGGCCACTAGTCACAGATAATCATGTCGTCATATTCCTATAGAACACCTATCCAGTGAAGAGAGTGTGTTTTTGAAATGATGAGAAAGAAAGCTTACTGAATTCTGTATAAGATAGGCCTTGGGACAGAATGTCACAACTGTAACTCCTCAATGGGCAGTCAATAAACTTCAAAACAGTTACCAAAAATTGACATAGAAAGTTAGCCACCCCTGGCTGGTAGCACAGTGGTTAAGGCGCTGGCCTGCGAACCCAAAGGTTGCAGGTTTGATTCCCCAGCCAGGGCACATAACCAGGTTGCAAACCAGGTCTCCAGTCAGGTCTGTGGCTGGGGGCAGGTGAAATGCAACCATACATTGATGTCTCTCTCCCTCTCTGCCTCTCTCCCTTCCCCTCTTTCTAGAAATAATGAAATAAAATCTTAAAAAAAAAAAGAAAGTTAGCCACAAGATAAGGAACCAACACTTTTAGAGTAGAAAGTGTGAGCAATAGGTATGTTGACCTAGCTTATGAATACATATTTCTTCTTAATGTATTTCCACTTGTTTGCATAGAAAATTAGTTGAATTATAAAAAATACACATATTTATATAGTATGCTATTGTCTGATACCCTGACGAGTGGAAATGACCTATCTTTTAAAATCTATTCCTGTGGTTACATAATATATTGACAATTTAATTTAGAATTGTAATAAACAAACTAGCATTTTGAAAACAAAAGTTGAATATCTTAAAACCACAAAATGAGCTTTTACTTCTTTTTAAACTGATCAGATGGTGGGGCCTTCCTAGTTTTGAAGGAGGTAACAAAGGCACATGCCTTCTTGGTTTTCGCCATCCAGCCTGCCTGCCCCAGTGAGAAGTATGTGCGACAGCACAGTGTGCTGGGGGTGGGGCCTCTCAGGGGCCTGGAAGTAAGGCTGCCAGGAGAAGAGATGTGTGTGAGGCCTGGCCCTGGACATATGGGGGAAGGTCAACATGCAGCAGATCCCCCCAGATTCCTCTCTCCTAGATAGCAGTTCTATTGTCTAAGTGATTTTTACCTCCAATAAACATACACTCCCAGAATTCTTCTATTTGCTTAAAATTATATCCTTCCTGAAGTGATCTGAACTATCCAATAAAAGGGATCATTGAATAGCTCTCTATAACCTAACCGATAAAATAAAATCCCCCAAATATTCCAAGTTAAGTCTAACTCTTCAGCCTTAACCCTCAACATTTTCCTACTCAGAGCTCTATAACAGGGGAGAAAACATGAGTTAAAAATTAAAAGAATAGGTAACAGTTTAAGCCAATAACAAAGTAATGAAGTAAACCCTTCCTACTTAGAAGTCATTAAAAAATATATATTTGTGGCATTTCCAAGTTTACAAGTAGCATGTATTAATTAACCATTTTGCCACTAGCGTGTGAGGAAGCATAAGCAAAGGCATAAAGTGTGCTGCCCTGGTGTGCCTTCCGGGCTGCTACCGCAGGGGACATCACAACATCTAGTGACCACGAAACAGGCTCTCTTAGACTCTGGAAATGAAGTTGCTTTTACCTTTTTAAAGAACTATAACTATGACAACCAGTTTAGCCTGTCTTTGGCTTAGATGGAATTTAAACATCTTAAGAATTATAATTGTACAACATGTCAGTTACATACAACTGAAGTCATTCTTGAGGGGACGTAATGGAATCATGTTGCTGAGTTTTCCCAACTAAACACCTCTTGAGCCACAGATGCTGAAATGCCTCTGCTTACAGGAGAGGCACCTTTCCCCCCCAAAACCCTCAAGGAACACGACCACAGAAGATACTGTTCCACCCCTATTAGTTTGAGTAGAAAAAAGAAACCACTGTCTCAGGGATAAATGGTAAGTTGCACTGAAATGTATAATTAGCTGATGCTTTACTAGAAAGCTGCACTGCTCAATACATCTGTCACTTGCCACATGTGGCTATGAATCACTGGAAAAGTGCCCAATTCAAGGTGAGACATGCTGTAACAATAAACTGCACATATGGCTTTGAAGACCTAGTATGCGGAAAAGAATGTAATATTTCACTAATAACCTTTTTATATTGATCATAGAAAATAATGAAATTTGGATACAGAAGACTTTTTCCTGTTTATTTTTTAAAGACTTTATTTATTATTTTTCAGAGAAAGGGGAAGGGAAAGAGGAAGAGAAGGAGAGAAACATCAGTGTGTAGTTGCTTTTCACCTGCCTCCAGCTACAGAGCTGGCTGGAGACCTGGCTTGCAACCTAGTTATGTTGCCCTGGGTGGGAACCGAACCAGTGACCTTTGGGTTTGCAGGCCGGTGCCTTATCCATTTTCCTGTTTACAGTGTACTTATTAGACATTTAAAAATGACATATGTAGCTCACATTAAATTTCTGCTGAAGTGCTGCTCAAATGTTTTTATTTTAAATTTATTTTATTTTTTATTATTTCCAGAGAGAGGGGAAGGGAGAGAGGCAGAGATGGAGAGAGACATCAATGTATGGTTGCCTTTCACCTGCCTCCAGCTACAGACCTGGCTTGCAACCTGGTTATGTGCCCTGGCTGGGGAATCGAACCAGTGACTTTTGGATTTGCAGGCTGGCACCCATCCACTGCACCGCCAGCCAGGACTCCAATGTTTTTCTTTTAAAATAAGTAAATGATCAACCTCTTTTAATTATTTATTCGCCTTTAATGATTATGTGCCTTTCTGTAATAAAAGCAGAATACAGGATCTGTAGTGGCAGAGGAGGTGGATTTTGGGAGGCAATGGAATGCAATTATTTCTATACCTGATTTTTTAAACTTTGAACAAGCGTAGGGAGGAAAATGTTGTTGAATCAAATGTAAATATAGGCCCTGGCTGGTAGCACAGTGGATAAGGTGCCAGTCTGCAAACACGAAAGTTGCTGGTTCAATTCCCCATCCAGGGCACAAAACCAGGTTGCAAGCCAGGTCTCCAGCCAGGTCTGTAGCTGGAGGCAGGTGAAAGGCAACCATACATTGATGTCTCTCTCCCTCTCTGCCTCTCTCCCTTTCTCTCTCTCTGGAAATAATAAATAAAATCTTTATAAAAATGTAAATATAAATCAATTCTAAGAGGTGACCTATGAGACAGGTGCATAAAGCAGAATGATGGCCCTCTGAAGCATTCTGAAACATTCCAACATACACATCCTGTGCTACAAAGCCATGGTCCACCTAAGTCTAACATGGGATTGGTCCCCTGAAGTTTTAGTGATCAAATTTTCTCTAGTTTCCTGCCAGAAAGGATTTACATGAAGGAACTATTATCAACTATCTAAGGCCCTTTGAAAGTGATGTCTGCAAATGTGGAAAAGTCACATTTTTAGTATTTTACTTCATAACTACCCCCCTGATCCAGAGAACACACCCCTCAAAAATAGCAATGTGACATAAATTATTAAAAATTTCATATTAATGACCCAAATTTTAAATTCACAATGCAATTGTAAACAGGTGACATATTCTAATTGATACTATTATGTGCTTCTAATAAAAGGATATAAAATACAATTGTTGGAAATTGATGAATCTTCAATGCCATGAAGTCAATACAAATAAGTACGTAAAGTTTTCTTTAAAACACACACATACACATATCCTGAGTCAAACTTATGTCATAAAACACAAACATTTCATTTTTAGTTTTTTGAGGAAACTCCATACTGTTTTCCACAGTGGCTGTATCAGCCTGCATTCCCACCAACAGTGTACAAGGGTTCCCTTTGCCCCACATCCTCACCAACACTTGTTGTTTGTTGATTTGTTGATGTTTGTCATTCTGACAGGTGTGAGGTGGTATCTTATTGTGGTTTTAATTTACATCTCTCTGATGACTAGTGATGTTGAGCATTCTTTCATATGCCTCTGTGCCCTTTGTATATCTTCCTCAGTAAGTTGTCTGTTCAGGTCCTTTGCCCATTTTTTAATTGGGCTGTCTGTCTCCCTGGTGTTGAGTCGCATTAGTTCTTTACATATTTTGGAGATCAAACCCTTGTCTGGGGTATCATTGGGAATTATGTTTTCTCATACAGTTGGTTCCCTTTGAATTTTGCTGGTGTTTTCTTTAGCTGAACAGAAATTTTTGATCCAGCGATTCCACTACTTGGACTATACCCAAAGAATCCTGAAACACCAATTCATAAGAATCTATGTACCCCTATGTTCATAGCAGCACTATTTACAATAGCCAAGTGCTAGAAACAACCTAAGTGCCCATCAGTAGATGATTGGATCAAAAAACTTTGGTACATTTACACAATGGAATACTACACAGCAGAAAGAAAGAAGGAACTCCTAACCTTTGCAACAACATGGATGGAACTAGAAAATATTATGCTTAGTGAAATAAGCCAGTCAATGAAGGACAAATATTATATGATCTCACCCATTATAGGACAATAATGAACAAAACTAACAACAAGCAAAACAGAACCAGATATATGAATACAGTGAATAGGCCTTCAGTGGTCAGGGGTAAGGGGGTTAGAGGGAGGGGGGAGGCAGAGGCAAGGAAGGGGAGCAGTTTAGACAAGAACTTAGTATAAAGGAACCATGGACATGGACAACAGGTTAGATTGACTTTGTGGGGGAATGGGTGGGTGGGGAGGGGGACAGAGGGGAGCAAAAAGGGGATGGATGTAATATAACAACAATAAAATTAAAAACAAAACAAAACACAAACTTTCCTAAGTTATAATGAACAAAGGACATCATCAATTCATGTTACCAGTGTTAGTACAGGAAAGAAAACTGTTGATTCAGAAAGGTTCTCTTCCTTACCTTACTAACTTCCCTCATGTTTTTGTAGAATATTAGGAAAGTCAGTTGCAGAATATGTACATTTATTTATTTTTTTCTTTTCTTTTTTAAAAATTTCATTGTTGTTGTATTACATCCATCCCCTTTTTGCTCCCCTCTGTCCCCTTTCCCACCCACCCATTCCCCCCCAAAGTCAATCCGACCTGTTGTCCATGTCCATGGTTCCTTTATACTAGGTTCTTGTCTAAGCTGCTCCCCTTCGTTGCTTCTGCCTCCCCCCTCCCCCCAACCCCTTTCCCTCTGACCACTGAAGGCCTATTCACTGTATTCATATATTTGGTTCTGTTTTGCTTGTTGTTAGTTTTGCTCATTATTGTGCTGTAATGAGTGAGATCATATGATATTTGTCCTTCACTGACTAGCTTATTTCACTAAGCATAATACTCTCCAGGATGAATATGTACATTTAAATTACAACTATTCAACTATAGGCACTTAGCAGGAAGAGAGCTATTTTTAAAAACAATCAACAGAAACCCACCATTCCAGTTAATGAAATTTTGCCCTGAAGGAAGAAGGGAGAGTAGACCTCTTTTTTTTAATTGGTTTCAGATCCCAAGTCTTTCATGGTGGGCCTCACAGGTGATTAAAGACATTGTAAAAATAATTCCATCTATACCTAATCCCAATTTATGTGTTAAATCCCTGGCAAGAGGACTTGATTGTGTCTGATGGCCCAATGTGTTTCATTAAGTCATAATGTCAATTCTAATCATTCCCATCACTTTCCTGTCTCCGTCCTTCTGTCCACTGACTATACTTGTGCTTTAGAAGAATCCTTTGGCTACTGTGTAACAAACAGACAGACTGAGCAAGAAAGCAGGAACAACAGTTACTTGTTGACTTGACTAAAATCATGGAAAAGGATAAAAATGAATAAAGGTTTCCTGGAAAAGATGCCTTTATAGCCATGTCATGAAGTGTTTCAGTTCTCAACAGGAATTAACAAATGACATAGTGTTAGTATTTCTCCAACTTGAGTGGGTACACTAATATTCCCCTTTCAATGTATATATTTTTAATGTTGAATAAGATAAACTTAAAGTGACCTTTATTTTTTCCCTCTTCTTTAGTAGTTTCATATAGGTTACAATTTGTGACCTGAACAGTTTTAATGCATTTAAACATTAAACATTGGCTCCAGAAACTGCTTGGCTCTAGAGATTCAGAAATAATGATACCTACCTATCTTGCCTTATCTCTCATTTAATTCCAAACATGATATAGGAATTCGATAAATGGTGTATAGTACATAAGAGAAAAGGAGAAAATGTAGATAACCCCATTGAAAATGATGACCAAATTAAGCTCATAATTCTCCATTGTATATAAAGGATATTGCTTTCCTAATTTTGAACACAAAGGAAAGGAGTTTCTGAACTTCTTTTAAACTATACAATTCCCAGAATCATCCCATAGGAAAAAAAATGATTTCATTTAATACAGCAAGTGATAAATATGACCACTATATTTTAAAATTCTACAAAACCAACAGTACCATGTGGTTCTTTTCCTTTTCCAAATAGTAAACTAACAATCTGGCATGTTCTAATAAACTGCTATAAGATCTAGGAATACTTTGGGCCAAATTTTCTTTATTTTCATTACTACTGGTTTGCTAATAGATCACCTTAGCCTTAGAGTTATAATTAGAAGACAGTTACTACTTTGATAAGCAAATTGTAATTGCTGTTTGGGTGCAATCTAACCAATTTAAGTATTAGTACATCAGTACATCCAAAACAAACAAACAAACAAATAATGTCTGGCAAAAAAAAAAAATAATAATAACACATGCATGCTCTAATAACCTAGGTTATATAATAAGGTTTTTGTTTGTTTGTTTGTTTGTTTGTTTTGTTGTGTAGAGGCTGGATAGCAAGTGATATTAGAAATATCAATGCATTTTAAGGTTACATCACCATATGTAAATGATAGCAAGTGAATGTTCTTCAATAAACACTAATGATGGTCAGAAATCTTCCCTAGTCTCAGGTCTCCTATTTGTTAAGTGTACACGCCCAGGTGATCACTTTGCATTTCTGAGTCTGTCTTACTCATTTGTAAAATGAGAATTATAATACCTTCCTATGAGAGACATGTCAATTTTTTCAATGCCCCCAAAATCAAGGCAAGATAAATGGTAAGCAAGAAAATAAACAAAAGGTCTCATTTGTATATTCTGCTACCATTCATTGTTATCTGCCACACTGTTGTCCTCTCGTTTAAGAGTATGACATATAGCTTAAGTAAAATTATAATATGACAAAAGCCTTTTGATGCTTCAGATAAACTCTCTTGGCCCAGTTTCAAGCAGATCTGTCTTAAAAGGATTACCATGATATAAACCAGGAACCACTAAACTTTTTCTGTAATGAGTCACATGTAAATATTTTAGGCTTTGCAGGAAACATATGATCTATGTTACATAGTCTTCACTTTTTTTAACCCTTTAAAAATGTAAAACCACTCTCATCTCGAAGTCTACACAAAAAGAGGCAGGGGCTGAATTTGGCCTTTAGCCCCAGCTCCCAAGCCCCTCTGACCAATGACCAACTGTCCTTGCTGCTCTGTGGCTAGGCTCATCCGTACATTCCATGTATCCTCAATTGTTCTACACTATTTTTGCTCTTTATTATTCATTTGCCAAAATCTAATCAGATTTTCTTTTCTAGAGCTATACAATTTCCAACTACCTCAGCCTCAGGGTCAGTTCTCAAAAGTTCTGTTTCACACAAGCAAACTTATTGGCAGAAAACCCTTCCTAAGTCACTATACTTTATGCCAACCTCCTGGGCAGAAACAGAAAAGGTCTTCTGGCCCCTTACCTTGCTGGAGGAACATCAATGTTGGAAGAAACGACTTTTCGCTTTTGCTCAAGGAGACAGATGGAGCGGGTGTTTTCTTTGTCATGGTCAAGGGCTCGGTTCACTGTTTTGGTATCTGCTATTTTCACATCTTCTGTGGTCAAGGGGAATAAGGGCTGATGAGACTTTTTTTTACTTGGGTCCCGTTTTAGGTCCTCCGGTTGAAACACGAAGGTCATTTCCCGCTTAATGCTCCCTGCCTGTGAAAGAAACACAAAAATTCTCTCTTGCACCCAATGTCAGCTGCACAACCACAAGGAGGTGGCTGCGAGGGGCAACTGCAGACACTACCCTCTCTGCTCATCCTGAAGATTGTGTAGTTTAAATGGGAAAAATATAACAGAGAAATAAAATACCTAACACTACAAAGTAATATACAATTAATGCATATTTTGTCATATGCAAATAAGCAGCATCAAAACATGAGAAAAGTCAGGCACACAAAAACTTCAAAGCATAAGACTTCTAAAGAAAAATATAAAATGTAAAATATTGTTTTTTACCACCGGCAACATTCAACTAAGTCAATAAATTCTTAAATATTTCATGCTGATTATGTTTCATAGAAGACAACTATTAATAATAAAAAAAAGCCTTACTTTTGACTATGAATACTGATCTTAACCATGATCTTTCATTCATGAAGAATTGGTTTTTATCCTTTTATTCTTACTTGTGACTAAATGCAATGATGCTTAAGTTTAAAACAAATATACCCATAAAATTAAACCTCAGGGAATTGAATCTAGTTATTTCAGAATCTGAGAAGACTGACATTAAAGAAAGGTTTTTGTAAGGTGATGGGTGTTGTAGATGAGGTTTGGAGTAAACTTGATTAAGTCTTAAGTGTACAAAGAAGAGCCAGACAATCTAGTAACCTGGATCCTCACTCTTCAGTGGTTTCAAAATATGCCTATAAGACATGTCACAGGTCCCCACAGTACTCCATTCCCTTGTGGACTTACTTTCTGGAGTGAGCAAATCTTTGCCTACCCATTCAAATAAAAGACATACTTGTTTGTTTCTTTTTAATTTTAGGTAGGAGTAAAAGCACAAAGAATATGATCAAATCGATTCAGAACTTTGACAGCTAAAGTCACAAACATAAGGATTCTTTTCAGAATAAAACAAGAATATGACATGTGTTCAAGGATAGCAGAGACTAGCCAAGTATGGTATTAATAGCTAGAAATTCTCACACTAAAGAAAAGTCTGAGGTATGTGTGTGCTGGAGTCATGGGACCTGCTCACAGATAGAACTGCCAGAGCCCAGGGAAGACTTGTGCCTTGGAAGCCACTTGTATCTTTCATAGGAAAGAACTCCCTGTCTTGTTGGCTTGCACCTGTCAGAGAGGAGAGACCCTCCATGAGCTCCAGGCAGACCGAGCACCAGCTCCACAGGAGAATGTCAGCCACTTTGGGTCTACCTGTAACACATTCAAAAGTTACCACATTTCTTAGAATGCCTTAATGAATCCTAGGAAAATGAGTGCTTCTAAGAGCTGTTTTAATAATGTCAACACAAGCCCTGGCTGGTAGCACAGTGGACAATGTGCCAGCCTGCGAATCCAAAGGTCACAGGTTCGATTCCCCAGCCAGGGCACATAACCAGGTTGCAAACCAGGTCTCCAGTCAGGTCTGTTGTGGCTGGAGGCAGGTGAAAAGCAACCATACATTGATGTGTCTCTCTCCCTCTCTGCCTCTCTCCCTTCCCCTCTTTCTAAAAATAACGAAATAAAATCTTTAAAAAAAAAATTGTCTTTAAAAAAAAATAATGTCAACACATAATAGAGAGGGATAAGAAAAATATTTCAAACTTCCAAAAATGCAATGAATGTTCAATAACAATGTAGCTGGGAAAATTCACAAATGTAATTGCAAATATTTTACATATCCATCTCTAATCACTCTCTATGCAACTTCTTTTGTCTGGAGGTGGGTGTAAGAGTGGGTGTTTCTTCACTCTCCACAAAAACTCACTCCCAACCGATGTTATACCAGCAACATACTGAACACCAGGCATAAAAGGTAAAAACAAAGGCCTGGTTCTGATAATTATAAATAATTTCTAAGTGTCAAGTATTACATTAATTAATTATTTAAGGAGTTATTAGTATTAATTTGATATCCATATCTCCCTTGGGTCCAATTGCACTGGTTAAATGAATTCAGTCCAAAGAGAGGTGGGGCTGATGGAGAACACCACAGGAACCTCAGCTTTTTGCCTCAAAAATGTAAGAAAAAACCTAAGTATCTAAAGCAAATTAATACAAAGTAGAATAAAGTTTCCTACAGAAATGATCCTGTAATTGTATGTCATGCTTTTAGCCAAGACTTCATAATAAAATATAAAGTACAGTAATATTCAACAATATAAGCTATTAATCTTTTATAAGACATTCTAAACAAACAAAAAAGTCATCTCTCTGTAGTAATTAGGGAATTTTAGCAATGTAATAGGTTTCAAAGGCTAGTTATCTCTGACTCTTGTTTACAAGTGGAATTAAAATGAGTTAGAAATAACCAAAGAGAACCAAGACAGCAGAGGAGTAAGTGGAGCTACACCAATCTCCTCCCAAGACCAAACTGGAATTACAACTTAATTGGGGAGAAATCATCCGGAATAACCAACAGAACACCAGCTGGAGAGAAGCCTTATTACTAGGGTCAGAACAAAAGAGGCCGCTTCCTCACAACGTGACCGTGACCGGTAGGAAGTGCGTTACTGTGAGAGGCTGGTGGGGCTCCCACCAGCAGCAGAAGAGGCAGAGAAACATCTTAGCAGGTGGGGGTTCCACCTGAGAAGGCGGGGAGCTTCCCCAACTGGGCTTCCCAGCCTACAGCAACAAAGCTGAGAGTAAAACAGCACCCAGCTGTGAAAAGCAAAAAGCCACCAGGCTTAGCCAGCTTGACGGACAGACAGAGTTCTTAAAGGGACCACAAACAAAAATACAGTGGCACCCACTTACCCTGGGCTGTAGCAGAGAAAGGGCAGGGTGGACTAGAGATGCTTGGGGAAAGTTTGGGTCAGTAGCTTTAGGGGGAAAGCTGAGGGAGCAGCCCATGAGTCCAGTGCAGACCCATCTCCCATACAGCCAGCAGACCACTCTTCTCCAGAGGGCGGGAGCCTAAGGGGAAGCCATAATCCCACCCATAGGAATTAATCCACCCTGCCCAGAAGTGCCTAAACCTGACTCAGACGACAGGTTGATTGGATTAACAACTAAAGGAGACAGACAGTGGATCTCTGGTAGTCTCCAATTGGATGACTAGGCCCAGACTGGGACACGAGGTGACGTCTCTGACCCAGTGCGGTGCCAGGAAGTAAAAAACGTGCACCTCTACACCACAGAAGGTCACACCACTAAGACAGTAAGTCAAAGCGAAGCAATCCAAGAAGCAGAAACAAACAAGAGTCACCTAAAATGGGGGGACAAAGAAATAAACCCTCAGCGAAAGGAAAGGAGGAATCCTTAGGAAGAGTGCAAAATAAAATAGAGGCAAGAACACTATCAGACATGGAATTCAAAATAATAATTATAGAGAAGCTCAATGAGCTTAGCAAGCTCAAAGTAAACTACAAACAACTCCAGGGGAACTATGAAGAACTCCAAGGAAGCTACAAGGAACTTACTGAGAACTACACCAGCATTAAAAAGAACATAGAAACCATCAATAAGAGACAGGAGGAAATGAAGAATACCATTTCTGAATTGAAGAACACGATAGAAGGAATCAAAAGCAGGCTAGAGAAAGTAGAGGATTGGATCATCAAGCTGGAGGTCAATGTAGAAAAAAATTCCCAGGCAGTGCAACAAAATGAAAAAAGGCTGAAAAAGAATGAAGAGGTTTTAAGAGAGCTGCAGGACAACATGAAACATAATAACATCTGTATAACAGGGATACCAGAAGGAAAAGAGGAGGAGCAAGGGATAGAAAACCTGTTTGAAAAAGTAATGACAGAAAACTTCCCTAACTTGAGGAGAGAAAATGTCATGCAAGCTCAGGAAGCACAGCGGGTCCCAATTAAGATGAACCCAAACAGGCCCACTCAAGACACATCATAATGAAAATGGCACATTTCAAAGACAAGGAGAGAATCCTAAAAGCAGCAAGAGAGAAACAGTAACATATCAGGGGGCTCCCATAAGGTTATCAGCTGATTTCTCCACAGAAACACAACAAGCCAGAAAGGAAGGGCAAAAAGTATTTCAAGCAATGAAAAACAGAGGTCTACAACCAAGACTAGCCTACCCAGCAAGGCTCTCATTCAAAATGAAAAGTGGAATAAGGGGTTTCCCAGGCAAAAGAAGTCTAAAAGGATACATCTCCACCAAACCAGTATTGCAAGAGATGCTAAAGGGTATGCTTTAAGAAGATGAAGAAACCGAGACAGACAGAAATACAGGTACAAAGGGGAAAATAGATAATGAATAAGTACCTATCAATAATAACCTTAAAGGTAAATGGATTCAATGTACCAATCAAAAGAGGGTAGCTGGCCCTGGCTGGTGGCACAGTGGATAAGGAGCTGGCCTGCAAACCCAAAGGTCGCTGGTTCAATTCCCAGCCAGGGCAACATAACTAGGTTGCAAACCAGGTCTCCAGCCAGGTCCATAGCTGGAGGCAGGTGAAAGGCAACCATACATTGATGTTTCTCTCCCTCTCTTCCTCTTTCCCTTCCCCTCTCTCTGAAGAATAAAATAAAATCTTTAAAAAAATAAAAATAAAAAAAGAGGGTAGCTGAATGGATTAGAACCAACTTTAACTTAAGCTTTAAAATGATTTTGTTACAGATTTTACTAAATAATGTATAATTTTGTATTCTAGTTGTATCTGCATTACTGCAGGTTAAGTTTTCTTAAATTGAATTTATTTCACAATATGGGAAAATAATGTTACTTGCAATAACACAGAATAATTGAATGCAGTTAAGGAAGAAGAAAAAAGTAAGAAAATATGAATGTATATTACATAGAAAACATGCTATCTTTCTTATTCACTGTTACAAAATATGTGCTTGTTTGTGGGTGTGTAATATATAGATTTTGTTAGCAACTTATGTTCTAAATAGCAAGCAACTGGTCATTGTTGTGTTGAGAAATCAGTCAATCATTAGGTTAGAGAAGATGCTGAGAATGAAGACCAATTTGGGATGGAAATGGCAAACTACAAACTATATGATTCGTATACATAGGCAATATATATTCTTATATTAACATGTAAATTAGATGAGATTCTTTTCAACTAAATCGTGGAAATATACATTTCTAGTTACAAAGGCAGCCAAACTTGGGACACTTGGAAAAGGAATTAATGCTATAGTAAACTTCATTATTGAAATGTGAACATACCTAATCTCTATCTCAACGGACTTTTAAATAGTTCAGTGGTTAGTGTAGGACCACTGGTAGGAAGTCAACCACAAGTTCAAAAAATAGCTATATTACTCTACAAAAGTATTTAAATCCTAGGGATTTCATTTTTTACCTCAACTTGGCAGACATAATAATTTCTACTCTGGGGACCAGCTGAGCACTGCAAGTGCCATTATTCCTGAGAGCTTCAACTTGTAAAACACATGTAGAGGAAAAACAGAGGGTAATTGAAAGAAGGAAGACCTGTGTACAGCCAAAAAAATAAAAATAAAAAATCAATCTAGTATTTAAGATGAAAAACTCCACAAAAGGATTAAGTTGTAGTTCCAGTAGTTTAAAATAAAGTTGAGTTGTATTATTGGAGTGGGGAGGATGTGACTCAAAAACCAAATTCATTTTTTACTATGGGTTTGGCACTGTCTCTAGGACAACTTTCACAAAAGGGATTTCTGCAATACAACATTTCTGTGATATATTTCACAAAAATAACATTCCAGAGTAAAATAAGTATTAAAGAAGAAAAAACTGCTTAACTTGCTACAATTTATCTAAAATACTATCATTTAACATGTAATAATTATATAAGCTGTTGGCATATTTTAACTTCTTTATACTAACTCTTCAAAATCCACTATGTACTTTAAATATGTGTAAAAATATGTACGTGTATAAATGTATTTTTGCATGTGTTTGGTACTGTTGCAATTCATATTACTTAAAAGAGTAACTCTTTAGACAATGAATTAACATAGACATTTTGAAATAATGAAAAGAAAACTTTGTAGTAATATGATTTGAGAAGCTGACAGAAGGCAGGCAGAATTAAATTGGTGAATTGTCTGGATGTGAAAGGAAAAAAAGTACACATTGGTGGTTACAGAATAGACAGGGGGGATGTTAAGAAGAATAAAAGAAATGGAGAAGCCAAGGAACTTATATGCATGACACATGGGTATGAGGGGCACTGCCAGAGAAAATGGGGGTACTGCATGGAGGGGGGCAAAGGGAAAATGTTGGGACAACTATAATAGCAAATAAAACAAATTTAAGGAAAAAAAAAAAAAAAAAAAAAGGAAATGACCAGAGAGGACAAAAAATGTAGAATGAGTAAGAGATTTTAGGTCCTTTGAGGGTCCACAATTTGTAAGGTATGGTGACATGTGTGGACTGTCATTATATCACCATTAAAGTTGACACAGATATTAATGCTCTCTTTAATGTTCTTTTATTCATACCAAATATCATATTTAAAATATTCTTTGTTTTTAAGATTTTATTATTTTTAGAGAGAGGGGAAGGGATAGAGGCAGAGAGGGAGAGAGACATCAATGTATGGTTGCCTTTCACCTGCCTCCAGCTACAGACCTGGCTGGAGACCTGACTTGCAACCTGATTATGTTGTCCTGGCTGGGAATTGAACCAGTGACCTTTGGGTTTGCAGGCAGGCAGCTAATCCACTGAGCCACCAGCCAGGACTTTAAAAGATTCTTTAAGAGGAGAGTTCACGGGAGAGAAGAGAGTAGAGAGAGGACATATATGAGTCAGAACTTGAGGATCTGGGCTCAGAAATGGCCAGAAAAACCAAAAGGGAGAGGGTGGCTGAGAGGATGATTGACAAGGAAGCATATTACAGGTTCCCCAGCAATAAAACAGTCACCATAGGACCTAGCAGTTCCATTCCTGGCATATACCCAAGAGAACTGAAAGCATGTGCCCACACAAAAATTTGCACAGGACTATTCATAGCAGCATTATTATAACAGCCAAAAGTGGAAACCACCCAAATGTTTATCAACTGAAAAATGGATAAATAAACTCTGCTGCAGCTATACAATAGAATATAATTCAGGATGAAATACTAATCCATGCTACAACTGATCCATTGATGGACCTTGAAAACATGATGCTAAGTGAAAGAAGCTGGACCCTGAAGATCCCACATTGCATTATTTAATTTATATAAAATGGTCAAAATAGGCCAATCCATAGAAATAGAGTAAATTTGTGTTTACCTACTAGGCCTTGGGATTTACAGGAAATGTGTATTTGGGGAGATAGGGGGAGATGATGGATTGTGGCAATATTGTACATTTCTGTGAATATGCTAAAAAGCACTGAATTTCACACCTTAAAGTGTGACTTGTAAGATATGCCAATTATATCTCAATAAAGCTGTTACAATAAAAAGAAAAGGTTCAGGGAACAGAGCATTATTGAATGCTGAGGCAGGTGAGAAAAAAATACATGGGTCAGGTTTTAAACTGCTATTTGGTTAGCAGAAGAAAGCAGCTTAAGGAAGATAGGATCCTTTTATATGAGATTTCCAGAAAAGGTAAATTTATAAAAACAGAAAGCAGATCAGAGATTGCCTGGGGCTGGGGTAGGAGCTGGAACTGATTGCATATAGACCACAGTGACATTTGTGCTGTCACTGTGTTAAAAGCCATTGAACTCTATTTTTATAATGGGATGAATGTTATGATATATAAATTATACCTCAATAGTAATATTAAAAAAACAAAGAACTAAACCAGGAGTAACTGGTGTGGATGATGTATTCCCAAGATCAGAATTTGGGAAACTGTGCTGTAAACAGCAGCCACAAAATCTATGGTTTTTTTTTTTTTTTTAATACAGGTGATATGTGTCTCACATCAGGCTACTATGTGGTTATATCCTGCTCACTAGTAAGATGGGCTAACATCCAGGCCCCATTCAAGCCAGGGCCACAACTTCATCACCCATGGAACAGGATCATCACTAATTCTCTCCCTGGAGAGCAATTATGTTTTTCATTTGCCCAAAGTAGGTATTCTTATTTATTTTACCCCCCAACTTGCATAAGGCCCTGGTGGCCAAGGGAAACTGTTCTGGTGATGTTCAGGGCCTGGACTAACTTAAAACTGGTCTCAATGAATGATGTGACTCCTTAATAACAAGCTGACATTTTTATTCATGGAACAGCTGAGACAGTCTGAGAATGCTCCAGCTCAAATGGAGGCAGAGGGTTCAACAAGGGAATACAGCCAGAGAGAACAAAAACCCCTATAGGAAGGAGAGAATTCAACAGAGACATCAAAGGAGGTAAGTGCAAAGGGAAAAAGAAACAGGGCAAGCCACAAGCTAAGTAACCAGTAAAGATGCTCAGCTCCAGTGGAAATGCAGCTCTACCAAAGAAGGGGCTTCCTTAGCTATGGGCTTCTGCTACCAGGAAGAGAGCAGGACACAGGTAAGAAAAAGACACCTTCCCAGGAGTCATTTCTAGGAGGCTGGTCAAAACTGGTGTGGTTCTTCAAAAGTTCTCATCTTTTTGGAGCAGAGGCCATTTCCAAACCTCTTGATTCACTACCATCATCCTGTGTGAATTGTGAAGGTGCAAATAGTTCAAAAAACAACAAACAAACAAACAAACAAACAAAAAACACCTAGAAGTTATCTCCAATAACCATGAAGATTCACCGGAAGCAAATGAAAGAAATAGTAGTCATTTCACCCTGGCTGGTGTGGATCGGGTGATTAAGTGCCAGCTGGTGAACCAAAAGGATGCTGGTTCAATTCCAGTTGGGGCACATGCCTGGGTTGCAGGCTAGGTTCCCAGTTAGGGGCGTGTGAGAGTCAACGATGGATGTATCTCTCACAGATATGTTTCTCTCCCTCCCTCCTCTCTCCTTCAAAAAAAAAAAAAAAAAAAGAAAAAGAAAAGAAAAGAAAAGAAATAATCATTTCTATCTCAGTTCTTGTTTTTGTTTTCATGCTTAAAGTTTCAGAAGGCAAAAGAAGACACTGGAGGCTAATAATTGCTGCACAAAAGGTCAAAGATTCTCTGATTCTCTGTATCAGAAGGATGGACTCTTGGCAAGACAAGATAGATATTATGAGATCAAGAAGAATATCCTTACCAGGAGACTCACTGACCTGAAAATATGGCTTTAACCTAACATTTGAGGGGGCAGAAGGAAACCATCCAGATGAAAATCCCAAGCTAGAACCCATGCATGACAAATAACAAACAAATAGCAAGACTGTGACCAGTGATTTTCAGGAAAAAAAGACAGGGGAGAGATTTAGGGATAATCTTAGTCTGGATTAAAACAAACAAACAAAAAGGCCCAAAAAAACAACCTATGTTGTGCAAGGGAGTAAGTACTCTGACTCTGACTCTGACTCTGCCCCACACTGATGAGACAAGAAGTGAGTAAACTGCAGTATTAGATTCTGGACATCACATTTCAAGGGGGACTTTGACGAATGGAAACAAAGGATTTGTCAGGATGGCAAAACATCTTACTGGGAAGAAAGGAGAATGTTTTGTCTAAAAAACAGAGGGTTATGGCCCACATAGCTAATTTTAGTATGTGCAGTGCCCTCCTGAAGAAGAGGAATTTAAGTTCTGTGTTCTTCTCAGACCAGGATCAATAGCATCCACTTCTGCTTCTGGCTAATCCCTTCTGACCTCTTCATTTCTCTCTCTTCCTGTTTTCATCTTCCTAATAATCTTCCACATTGTGAATGAGATATTTTGTAACTATAAGAAATACTACTTTCTACTTAATTGTGTTCCCATGGACTCATAAACTATTAAGTGGGTATAGTTTCAGAGACTTCCCAAGTCTCAATTAAACAGTTTATTTTTAACTATTTTTGGTAATGTTTAGATGTACTTTTCAATTTTTACAAATGATTATTTATTACAAAACACATGTTTGTTAAAATTTTATTTAAAAAGTATGTAAAATAAAACAAGAAAAACTGCTTAATCCTACCCACTCTATCCCAAATCCTGCCTAGACACATCCACCTTAGAGGGAACAGACAGCTCTTAATAATTTACTGCAAAACTTTGGATTACTTAAAATACATTAAGTAAATTTATGTACTTAAAATACAATAAGTAATACCTATGTTTAAACATGAATGTCCTTATATTACATGTAACTATCTTTTCACTGCACAATAATGGGCATCTTTTCAAGTAAGTAGTGGATCTACATTTTAAAAATGTAAATACTGTAACATTTCATGAGAATGTATTTTTATTTATTTATTTAAAGATTTTATTCATTATTTTTAGAGAGAGGGGAAGGGAGGGAGGAAGAAAGAGAGAGAAACATTAATGTATGGTTGCCTTTCACCTGCTTCGAGCTGGGGACCTGGCTGGAGACCTGATTTGTAATCTGAGTATGTGCTTTGACTGGAACTCAAAACCAGCAACACTTGGGTTCACAGATTGGTGCTCAATCCACTGAGCCACACCAGCCATGGTCAAGAACATAACTTTAAGCTGATCGTTTTTGACGGATATTGAGGCACTTTTTAATGTTTTATTATTAAAAATAATGCCACAATTAACATCCTTGTGGATGTATGCTTATAACTTTATTCCACATATTCACACAATTTTTAAGTGGTGAGATTATGGGAGATTTTTACTTTTTAAAAAGATTGTCAATTTTTTAAAAATTAAAAAATACGACAATTAAAAAAAAATTTTATTGTTGTTGTATTACATCCATCTCCTTTTTGTCCTCTCTGTCCCCCTCCCCACCCACCCATTCCCCCCAAAGTCAATCCCACCTGTTCTCCATGTCCATGGTTCCTTTATACTAGGTCCTTGTCTAAGCTGCTCCCCTTCTTTGCCTCTGTCTTCCCCCTCCCCCCAACCCCTTTCCCCCTGACCACTGAAGGCCTATTCACTGTATTCATATATTTGGTTCTGTTTTGCTTGTTAGTTTTGTTCATTATTGTCCTGTGATGGGTGAGATCATATGATATTTGTCCTTCACTGACTGGCTTATTTCACTAAGCATAATACTCTCCAGTTCCATCCATGTTGTTGCAAAGGGTACAAGTTCCTTCTTTCTTTCTGCTGTATACAATTCCATTTCGTAAATGTACCAAAGTTTTCTGATCCAATCATCCACCGATGGGCACTTAGGCTGTTTCCAGCATTTGGCTATTGTAAATAGTGCTGCTATGAACATATGTGTACATAGGTTCTTATGAATTGGTGTTTCAGGGTTATTTGGGTATAGTCCAAGTAGTGGAATTGCTGGATCAAAAGGCAGTTCCATTTTTAGTTTTTTCAGGAAACCCCATACTGTTTTCCACAGTGGCTGCACCAGCCTTCATTCCCACCAACAGTGTATGAGGGTTCCCTTTGCCCCGCATCCTCGCCAACACTTGTTGTTTGTTGATTTGTTGATGATGGCCATTCTGATGGGTGTGAGGTGGTATCTTATTGCAGTTTTAATTTGCATCTCTCTGATGACTAGTGATGTTGAGCATTCTTTTATATGCCTCTGGGCCCTTTGTATATCTTCCTCAGTGAGTTGTCTGTTCAGGTCCTTTGCCCATTTTTTAATTGGGCTGTCTGTCTTCCTGGTGTTGAGTCATATTAGTTCTTTATATATTTTGGAGATCAAACCCTTGTCTGAGATATTATTGGCAATTATGTTTTCCCATATAGTTGGTTCCCTTTGAATTTTGCTGATATTTTCTTTAGCTGAACAGAAACTTTTCAATTTGATATAGTCCTATTTGTTGATTCATCCTTTGATTCCCTTTGCTCTTGGTGAAGTATTAGTAAACATATTTCTGCGTAGGATATCCAAAAGTTTACTGCCTATATTTTTCTCCAGGAACTTTATGGTGGCACTGCTTATGTTTAAATCCTTTATCCATCTTGAGTTTATTTTGGTGTATGGTGTAAGTTGGTGGTCTAGTTCTATCTTTTTGCATGTTGCAGACCATTCTCCCAACACCATTTGTTGAAGAGACTGTTTTTACTCCATTGGATGTTCCTTCCCCCTTGGTCAAATATGAGTTTACCATAGAGTCCTGGGTTAATTTCTGGGCTCTCTATTCTTTTCCATTGATCTATATGTCCATTCTTATGCCAGTACCATGCTGTTTTGATGACAATAGCCTTGTAGTATTGTTTGAAGTCCGGTATTGTGATTCCTCCTACCTTGTTCTTCTTTCTCAAGATTGATGTGGCTATTTGTGGGTGTTTTTGGCTCCATGTAAATTTTTAAAGTGTTTTTTCTATTTCTGTGAAGTCTGTCATTGGTATTTTAATTGGGATTGCATTGAATATGTAGATTGCTTTGGGTAGTATGGACATTTTAATGATGTTAATTCTTCCCATCCATGAACATGGTACATGCCTCCATTTATTTGTATCTTCCTTGATTTCTTTCTTCATTGTTCTGTAGTTTTCTGAGTACAGGTCTTTTACCTCATTAGTTAAGTTTATTCCTAAATACTTTATTTTTCTTGTTGCTATGGTAAATGGGATTTGTTTTTTAGCTTCTATTTCTGTTGTTTCATTATTGGTATACAAAAATGCTTTTGATTTCTGGATATTGACTTTCTACCCAGCTATTTTGCTAAATTTGCTCATTAGGTTGAGTAAGTTTTTGGTGGAGCCCATCAGGTTTTGTATGTACACTATCATATCATCTGCAAATAATGACAGTTTGACCTCCTCCTTTCCAATTTAGATACCTTTGATCCCTTTTTCTTCTCTGATGGCTATGGCTAGAACTTCCAAGATGATGTTGAATAGAAGTGGAGAAAGTGGACAGCCTTGTCTTGTTCCTAACCTTAGGGGGAAAGCCTTCAGTTTTTGTCCATTAAGTATGATGTTGACTTCAGGTTTCTCATAGATGGCCTTTATGATGTTGAGGTATGCTCCCTCTATTCCCATTTTGCTGAGGGTTTTTATCATAAATGGTTGCTGTACTTTATCAAATGCTTTTTCAGCATCTATTGATATGAGCATATGGTTTTTATCTTTCAATTTGTTGATGTGGTGTATTACATTTATTGATTTACGAATGTTGTACCATCCTTGCATCCTTGGGATGAAGCCCACTTGACCATGGTGTATGATCTTTGTAATATACTGCTGAATCCGATTGGCCAATATTTTGTTGAGAATTTTACCATCTATGTTCATCAGAGATATTGGCCTGTAGCTTTCTTTCTTAGTTGGATCTTGCCCTGGTTTTGGGATTAGAATAATATTGGCCTCATAGAAAGAGTTTGGGAGTCTTCCCTCTTCCTGAATTTTTTGGTATAGTTTGAGGAGGATAGGAGTTAGCTCTTCTTTAAATGTTTGGTAAAATTCACCTGTGTAGCCATCTGGTCCAGGGCTTTTGTGCTTTGGGAGATTTTGGATGACTTCTTGAATTTCACTAGTTGTTATTGGCCTATTCAGGCTTTCTGCTTCTTCTGGGTTCAGTTTTGGTAGATTATACCTTTCCAGAAATTGTGTCCATTTCATGCAGGCTGTCATATTTTTTTTGTCATAGAGTTGTTTGTAGTAATTTCTTACAATCTTTTGTATTTCTGAGGTATCAGTTGTGATTTCCCCTCTTTCAGTTCTGATTCTGTTTATTTGGGTCCTCTCTCTCTTTTTCTTGATGAGTCTGGATAAGGGCATGTCAATTTTGTTTATTTTTTCAAAGAACCAGCTCCTGGACCTGTTGATTCTTCGAATTGTAGTTTGAGTCTCTGAGTTATTTAGTTCTGCTCTGATCTTGATGATTTCCTTCCTTCTACTTGCTCTGGGCTTTGTTTGTTGTTGCTCCTCTAGTTCTTGCAGCTTTGTGGTTAGGTCGTTTTTATAAACTTCTTGTCACCTGTTTTGGAAGGCCTGTATTGCTATAAATTTCCCTCTGAGAACTGCCTTTGCTGTATCCCATAGGTTTTGGGCTGTTGTGTGTTCATCGTCATTTGTTTCCAGGAACTTTTTGATTTCATCTTTGATCTCATTGTTGACCCCTTCATTGCTTAAAAGCATGTTATTCAGTCTCCATGAGTTAGAGAATTTGGGTTTTTTTCCCTTGAATTTGGTTTCTAGTTTTAAGCCATTGTGATCTGAGAAGATACTTTGTATGATTTCAATTTTCCTGTATTTGTGGAGGCTTGTCTTGTGACATACCATGTGGTCTATCTTGGAGAATGATCCATGTGCATTTGAAAAGAATGTGTATTTTGCTTCTTTGGGGTGAAAGGTTCTGTATATCTCAGGTCCATTTCCTCTAGAGTGTTGTCAATGCCACAACATCTCTGGGGATTTTTTGTTTCGAAGATCTGTCCATTGTTGATAGTGGGGTATTAAAATCCCCTACTATTAGTGTGTTGCTGTCTATGTCTTTCTTAAAGTCTTCCAAGATTTTCCTTATATATTTTGGAGCTTCTATGTTGGGTGCATATATGTTTATCAGAGTTATTTCTTCTTGATGGATTGTTCCCTTAAGCATTATGAAATATCCATCTTTGTCCCTTTTTATAGCCTTCATGGTGAAATCTATTTTGTCTGAAATCAGTATTGCTACTCCAGCTTTTTTTTTCATGTCCATTTGCTTGATATATATTTTTCTATCCCTTCATTCTCAATCTGTGTCCATCTTTTGTTCTGAGGTGGGTTTCTTGAAGACAGCATATATGTGGGTCATGTTGTCTTATCCATTCAGCTACCCTGTCTTTTGATTGGTGCATTTAATCCATTTACATTTAAGGTGATTATTGATTGATACTTATTCATTGCCATTTTCTCCCTTTGTGTCTGTATTCCTCTTTGGTTTTCTCTGTTTCTTCATTTTATTTGTTTACTTATTTTTATAGCAGAACCTTTAGCATTTCTTGCAATGCTGGTTTGGTAGAGATGTATTCTTTTAGTCTTTTTTTTTTTTTTGTCTGGGAAGCTCCTTATTTCTCCTTCTACCTTGAATGAGAGCCTTGCTAGGTAGAGTATTTTTGGTTGCAGGCCTTTGTTTACCATGACTTGAAATACTTTTTGCCATTCCCTTCTGGCTTGAATTGTTTCTGTTGAATAATCATTTGATAGCCTTATTGGAGCCCCCTTATCTGTTACTTGTCTTTTCTCTCTTGATGCTTTTAGGATTCTCTCTTTGTCTTTGAAATTAGCCATTTTAATAATAATGTGCCTTGGTGTTGGTCTGTTTGGGTTGATCCTCATTGGGACCCTCTGTGCTTCCTGAACTTGATTAATGTTTTCACTCATCATGTTAGAGAAATTTTCTATCATGACTTTTTTGAACAGGTTTTCCATTCCTTGTTTCTCTTCTCCTTCTGGTATCCCTATGATACAGATGTTGTTACGTTTCATGTTGTCCTGCAGCTCTCTTAACCCCTCTTCAGTCTTATTCAGCCTTTTTTTATTCTCTTGTACTGTCTTGGAGTATTTGTCTACATTATCCTCCAACTCGCTGATCCGGTCCTCTGCTTCTTCTAGCCTACTGTTGATTCCTTCTACTGTATTCTTCAATTCAGAAATTGTATTCTTCATTTCCTCCTGGCACTTATTGATAGTTTCTACGTCTTTTTTCATGCTCTTGTAGCTTCAATAAGTTCCTTGTAGCTTCCCTGGAGTTCTTTGTAGTTCTCCTGGAGTTGTTTATAATTTTCTTTGATGTGGCTGAGCTCACTGAGCTTCTCTATCATCATTCTTTTGATTTCCTTATCTGATATTTCAGGTGCCTCTGTTTCATTTGGTGGTCTTACTGGGGATTCTTCCTTTCCTTTTGGTGATGGACTGATTCTTTTTTTCCCCATTTTGGGTGTCTGTTCTTGCTTGCTTTTTATTTTTTTGTTTTTTCCTTGGGTTAACCTGCTTTGCTTCCTTGCTTTAGTTGAGCACCCTTCTGTGATAGGAGATTTGTGGAGTTCAATGTTGCAGTCTCCCAGATTTTCTCCACTTATTATTCTTGGTGTGTCCTTTATTTGGGCTTTCTGGTTGTATTCTGGACCTGTGGGCTGCTCTCCTGCAGGTCTCTGCTGCCTCTGGGCTGTGCTCCCCTGAGTCCAGATGCTGACCGCTCTAATTCTGAGGGACCTGAAGACATCTCACACTCCCTGTGCTGTTCTCTAGCTGCTCTGGTACTCGAGAACACCATCAGCACTGCTCTCTACTCTGTCACCATTTTTCGAATCCAAAATATGACAATTTTTAAATGAGATTCAGAAACATTATGAGGCCTAATCTCTGTGCTGGTTAACATATGAGGGCATGGGTACTCTCGGCCTCTGTCATAGGAGGCGGGCCAGGAAAAGGGAGCAAGTTTAACTGTGTATCCTGCACCCCTTTGTTTTAGCATCTCCATCTATGGGGAAAAAACAGAAAGGCACACAAGGGTATTTGTTACAGAACTTCTTATAATGATATTTTAATGCATGTTCCCTAAACTTCTGTCAATAAATTTAGGGTTAAATATGCATGAATAACAGGTATGGTTAAAAACACATATTTTTATATTATTGACATGGAAAACATTTTATATATTAATTGAAAAAAAGAAATGGAAATAAGTCTATGAAATATGATCTCATGAAGGAGAGGTGTGTATTAAAATGAGGAAAAATTCTGAAAGAACTTTCCAAAACGTTAATAATGGCTTTCCTCTGGAGCAGAATTATAGGCCAATTTTGCTTTCTATCTTGTTAATAATTTTTACAATGTTTGCATATAGTTTTATATTTCAAAACTTATGAACTTATTCTATTATAAAAATACACATAATTTTTATAGAATCAACTTTCTTAAGAACCTGGCATTTATATAACTAATAGTTTTCTTCTACTAGCTTTCATTTATGTATCTATTAAAGGGGAAAATGAATTGCTTTAAAAGCATATATCCACTTACACCATTACTTTTTATTGATTATCAGCTTCCCGTCCAACATATAACCCTTCCTAGAGCATCACTCGAGCTCAATATCTAATGTCCTTTCCTGCAAGGAAACAAAGCTTCATCGTTCAATTATATAATAATACCACCAATTACTAAATTAAATGACAAAACCCAAAAATTTTATTCCAATGAATAGCCTTTGTTTTTTTAGGAGAAGATAACATATTTATTAACATTATATACTTAGGAAATTAGCCATTTTTTAAAATATTTTTTTATTTATTACTTTTAGAAAGAGGGGAAGGGAAAGAGTCAGAGAGGGAGCGAGATATCAATATATGGTTGCCTTTCACCTGCCTTCAGCTATGGACCTGGCTGGAGACCTGGCTTGTAACCTGGTTATGTGCCCTGGCTGGGAATTGAACCAGAAACCTTTGGGTTCACAGGTCAGCACCTTATCTACTGTGCCACCAGCCAGAGCCCTGCAATTTAAAACAAGAAGTTAACAACATCCATTTAAATTCTGAATTTTTCTAAATGGTGACCTTTGTAAATTGGGTGACACTTTCTAAGACAGGAACTGAGCTCATCAGCTTTTCTCAACACAGAAACACCTGCTTTCCATTGGAAGATTATAATAGCACACCAGGAAAGTGGGTGGCTTCTATCATCAGCCCATTGGCTTGACCAATCCCTTCTTCTGTCATCACTCAAGTGCATTCCAGGACACCTGAACCCTAACACTCTCCCTACAGGTATACAGGAATAAAATACCAAAAGGAATATGTCAACAGTCACTCTTGGAAACAGTTCTCATTCATTTAAGCTCAATAAGACTTGAGAAGTTGGCTCTGGAGATTAACTGAATTTCCAAGAATAATCTGCAGAAAATCAACCCATTTACCTTCTGGGGCTTTTTGTACAGTAAGAAATGCTAGAAAAGAGAATGAAATTCGGGCTGCAGCAGAAACCACTCTTAGAGAGCCAGCTGCGGAAGGCAAGGGATACACCACTTGCTGAGCAATTCTTTGAGACTCTTTCATTCAAAATCACATGGTCACAACCAGACAAACTTTGTAAGAGAAATTTTTCTATTTCAGATTGTTTTTTCTTGCATTAAGATTTATTTTTTTAATTTAATTTTATTGTTGTTGTATTACATCCATCCCCTTTCTACTCCCCTCTGTCCCCTTCCCCACCCACCCACTCCCCCACCAATGTCAATCCCACTTGTTGTCCATATCCATGGTTCTTCCATACTAGGTTCTTGACTAAACTACTCCCTTTCTTTGCCTCTTCTTTCCCCTTCCCTCCCTCCTCTTCCCCCTGCCCACTGAAGGTCTGTTCACTGTACTCATGTATCTGGTTCTGTTTTGCTTGCCCTTTGTTTTGTTCATTATTGTCCTGTAATGGGTGAGATCATATGGTATTTGTCTTTCACTGACTGGATTATTTCACTAAGCATAATACTTTCTAGTTCCATCCATGTTATTGCAAAGTGTAGGAGTTCCTTCTTTCTTTCTGCTGTGTGGTATTCCATTGTGTAAATGTACCAAAGTTTTTTGATCCAATCATCCGCTGATGGGCACTTAGGCTGTTTCTAGCACTTGGCTATTGTAAATAGTGCTGCTATGAACATAGGGGCACATGGGTTCTTATGAATTGGTGTTTCAGGGTTCTTCGGGTTTATTCCTAGTAGTGAAATTGCTGGATCAAAAGGAAGTTCCATTTTTAGTTTTTTAAGGAAGCTCCATACTGTTTTCCATAGTGGCTGCACCAGCCTACATTCCCACTAACAGTGCACGAGGGTTCCCTTTGCCCTACATCCTCGCCAACACTTGTTGTTTGATTTGTTGATGATTGCCATTCTGACAGGTGTGATGTGGTATCTTATTGTGGTTTTAATTTGCATTTCTCTGATGGCTAGTGATGTTGAGCATCCTTTCATATGCCTTGGGTCCTTTGTATTAAGATTTATTTTAAAACTTGCTTTCAAGGTACATAAATTCCATATTTAGTGACTAATGATATAATGATAATGACATGTCAACTACAGTATAGAACACAGAATCAGACCCACAGTTGTTGAAACATGTTACAAACGAAGCAAAGGAATATCACCAAATCATGATCCAGATGACATTCTTTATTAGTGTACTTTCTTTCTTTGTTTTAAAGATTTTATTTATTATTTTCAGAGAGAGGGGAAGGGAGAAAGGCAGAGAGGGAGAGAGACATCAATGTAAGGTTGTCTTTCACCTGCCTCTAGCCAGGGACCTGGCTGAAGACCTGGTGTGCAACCTGGCTATGTTGCCCTGGCTGGGAATTGAACCAGTGACTTTTGGGTTCGCAGGCCATCGCCTTATCCATTGTGCCACCAGCCAGGGCTATACTTTCTTATTCACATAATAAATGAAGCTATACCATCAAAAACAGCAAAGGTTATATGAATAATAGGAACTATTATTATTTTTTAATTAATTTAATCTATTACCATTCAGGGTCGTGCTCAAAGAAATATCAGACTGTTTTTTTGATTGATAAACATTAAGCCCAAAAATAGTCCATAGAACTCAACTCCTCACTTTAAATTAAATTCTTCAAATTTCATGTTAGGTACCCAGAAAAATGAGTTGACTGCCAAATCTATCCTGTCCTGAGGAAGGGGTGTAGTAAAACCACTTTAAACAACATTGCTTCCAATTGGTACCTCCTTGATTACATTATCCCCTTAGCCCTCTGAAACCAACCAACCAATCTTTGACTGCTCTGTCCTCAAGTATATTACTTCGCTACACCAAGGCAGATAAACTGGCCAATGAAAATCAGCCTGGACTGGTGGTGTAATGTAGGTGTAGCAAATAAAACAAAGCATGTTGTAGTTGAAGTCCTATGCTGGGCTTGGGCATCATTCCAGCCAATCACCCAACTATACCATTTGAATAATGAGTGTTGTTAATACTGAAGTTACTACCCAGGTTTTAATTTAGTATCTTGACAATTTAATCATCAACTATTTCATATTCAACAAAGCATGACTTTGTTTGATGGCTGATTAGTCATCCGTTAGGATGAAGAGTGATTGGAAAACTCCTTGGTGGAAGACAACTTGGCCGAAGTTTCAAGCTTTCTATTAATATTCTGCAAGTGACAACATACAACTTGGGTATTTAAAAAAATCCTTTCTGAAAAGTCCTGAGTGGAAATATCCATTAGTCAATAGTTAATTCAAACTCAGCCAAGTTTTTGTATATTTTTTCCAGCCAAACATAAGGATAGAGGGGAATTCAGTAGCAAGATGGGCCAGTGTTACTGGATTTAACTTCAGTATCTAGAATTTTGAACTTGTCACATGAATTAGCATTACAGTTGTTTTATATAAATTGAGATTTAACTCAACAAGTCACATCCAATCCCTGGGAAAATACTGTAGACTTCACCATCAAGATTATATCCAGAATCCAAGCAAGTCTCACCACCACCCGCCACAGCTGCCACTCTGATCAGGCCACTACCATCTCTTGCCTGCATCTGAAAAATTTCCCTGGGTCCCTGTTTCCATCCTTCCTTGCCCTGCCTTCCCCACCTCTAGTTCCTCTTGATAACAGTGGCCAGGCTGACCTCTTAACACCAGACTCAGATCATGCTCCTCCTGGGCTCCCCATTTCATTCCGAGTAAATGCCAAAGCCCAAGCCCATTTGATCTGCCCCCCTTTTTCTCCCTCTCCTATGTTTTTCTTCTACTCTCACCTTAGCCCTCACGCCTGCTGGCCTTGGTGGAATTCATTTCCTTCATGTTAACCCATGTTACTTGCAACTGTCCTGGAGATGAAACCAGGCTTCAACACATGGTTGCTCACACATTTCCCCAAAGTGGTTAGAACTTTTGGCTAAGTTGGACAAGGCCATTCTGATAAGTCCAAATAAAAGGGAAAATCAGTTCTCAAAGAGAAATTGCACAAATTCTCTGGGTACAGACAGGGAGAGGGAAGCCTTTCTTTCAGGAATTTGGTCTGAGAGACCCAGAAACTTATGTCCATTTGTGGTGGTGGCTGGCAGTGACTGCATGGGAGACTATGCCAGCCCATGTGCATGCGGTGCATGTGAGAAAGGAAAGGAGAGCAGGGAAGACTGAGGAGAAGAGCAGAACAGACTGGAGAGAATCCTGAGCAGGGGCTGGAGAATCATCAGATAGACCCAGGGTCTGAAATCGACTTGTCCCCACACATTTCCAAGCTAATTTACAGACAGCCAGGCTGCAGGGTGCTTCTGTCCTTCAAGCCCTGATCCCACTCCCCATAATCACAATCTCTACCCCACCCACCTCCCCCACCTTTGTGAAATGTAACACATGAACTGGCTTCAACTTCTTGGAACAAAAAAATCTGGGATAATTAACCCTATTATTTTGAATTCCTTTGCCAATAAGAACCATAAATACAGCTTTTCAAATTCATCAGTGGTTGCCTCAGTCTAACACAGTCTCATTTTCAGAGCAGATTAAGAAGAATATTTGAAATAAAAAAGAATATTGGTTGCTAAGGGTTCCTCCTTAAACATACATTTCATTTAAAATACAATTTATCATTCCTCTGAGCAAAAAACAGCAGGTGAAATTAAAAACTAAAGCTGAATACGAATCCACATGCTAGCTTGGGTTGTGTTCCTCATTTGCAGGGAGCCAATCATTTTCACTAACAGCACAGATGACTAAATAAAATCTGTTAATAAATGCAGTTAGAGTGTATTCCAGAAATTAAGCAGTATATACAAGAATAAATTTGTGCATCTGCTTATCATAAATTTAATGCTTTAAAATAAAGGTCCAACTGGTGTATTAGAGAATAGATGGGAACATGAGGGAGAAAAACCTGCCACTTCAACACACTCTTTTGTAAAAAGGTAGATGGCTCAGTGGAAGAACAGGGCTAACTCATGATAGATGAGTACACACCTCCAGGTAAAAAGGTGCCGAGATGTTTCAGCTCATTAAAGATCCATCTATCTTGCCTTGCTGTCTATGGATGTCATGCTTGCTGAGCCAGCACGATAAATATGCAAATGTGTGTGTATAAATGAATAAATAAATACAACACACACATCTCCTAGTGGTCCTGCTCCTGCTAGAGCCCTAATTCAATATAAAACTTGGCATGAAGTATTTATGCTATACTCATCTCTCTCTTCTGTGGTCCAGAAGTTACTTGGCGGAAGAGAATAATTACCTCAGTTTTGTATCCCAGGCAACTGATACATGCATACTTGGCACATACTCTGCACTTGATAAATGGTTACTTAATTAACATGATGAAGTGATGATGATGTGGCAATGGGGCCAGCCTATAAGAACTGAAGGAAAATCTGTAACTCCAGAGACTGTGTGTCGGGGTAGGGTGGGGAGAGTGATGGCTATTCCAAACTCACAGTACTTTAAAGTATATGGAGGCAATCACAGTAACAGTAGTAGTAACAATAATGGCTACATTTATTGAGCCCTTACAGAGTACAAGACTCTGATTAAAATCTCTTCATACACGTTATTTCACTATAAGCCCCCATATCCTGAGAGGACAATCTTATTACCCAAACCTTGTAGGCAAGCAAACTAAGGCAGAGAGAAGTTAAATAACTGACATGAGGTCTCGTAGATTTTTGCCTTCACCTGCCATCCCCTGTGTCTTCCTTTCTATTGCACCCTTTCTTTCTGCCAGCAATTAAACATGTGCCAATATCTCTTATCTTCAAAAAGACCTTTTCTGACCTCTGATCCTGCTCACCTACTCTGCTGTAAGAATCAAGTTATAAGTAGAGATGTCCTTATGAGCTGTGTCTTAAGACTTCCCACCTATTCTCACTTCTATTTCATGATTCTTACTTACCCCAACACACACACACACACTCACCATGCCTTTGCTACAATCCCAGTGAACAATGTATCAGTAAATTTTAATAAAGTTTTCCTTCTCAACAGTACTAGACACAGTTAGCTTCCTTGAAGCATTATTTTCTTCTGGCCTTATGAGAGCAGGGCCAGTCCCAATTCCTCTATGCAGAATATAAAAACAACAGAATTCTCTAAGAAAGGATGTATTGGTAGGCAGTTCCTAAATCTCTAAGAAGCCTGGAGAGTCAGGCTGGGATGGCCAACAGGGTCCCTCACAGAGCCAGGACAAGAGTCACACCACACCACATCACAAGTCTGAACCTCCACTGCCTCCCACCATTCTAATCCCAACAATAGGTCCTGAAAGGCAGAACTTCCACCACAGATGTCCTGGCTGCACCAGGTGCCTTGAACACTGTGTTTGTCGGAACATCTCTTCTGCACATGGCTACTTCACGCTGTTTTACTCGTGCCTCCTGTCACATGTGTTGTAGGTGCAATGCCTTGGCAAAACTAAGTCACACATGAAATTTCAGCTGCAAGCTATTCTGGAACATTCTGGCCTCAGCAGCATGGGAAAACAAAGTGGAAGGGATGGTGGAAGTGCTGACTGAATGTGGAAATCTATAGCACCTGCCATGTCACCACCATACCTGTCTGCATATCTATTTTTTTCTTTGCAGTCTCCTCTCTACTATCTACCACACATATTTTTAACCTGTAAACTTCTCTTTATGTCTGTTGCCACCACTGTTTTTCACTTGGAATGCCACAATAACTTCTCATCTAGTCTACCTACCCACTTACCCCTTAACTCCCAAGAACTCACATGTTATTAAGAAAATCAAATAAGAAAGAAGAGTATTTTATAACTTTAATATCATGTAAAAAGATGACTGGCAATAAGGTATTGTTATTTATAACCATTAAACCTTTAAAAACATCATTTAAGTTGGCAGCTACGTGTGTGACATGACGTGAAGGTGCCAAGAAGACACCTGGTGGAGATATGAACCCCAGTGGCTGGGAGTGATGCCAGAAAGTCCATCAATAGGGTTAAATCACACTTATATTATTAAGCCAGTATTCCTGGTGAAACAATAAACATCTCAAGAAAAGGACTCAACCAAAACTGGGATGGAACCCCAGCTCCGCCACTTGCTAGGCAGTGGACGTCAAGGTCTCATCCTCACCTATAAAGTAGGGATGACAGGTTGGTTGAAGGAGCTGATGAAAATGCCCAGTACAGTGAGTGGTACAAAGTGCATGGCCCCTTCTGGCGTTGGGCAAGACCTCTGTGAGAATTAAGTGTGTGAGAGAGATTAACATCCAGGGTGACAGTTAACAAAGACAAATGCCATGGCAGCAATCTGACACAGGCTTATGCATACAGGGGACACTCACAGAAAGGGAGGCTCTGGTGGGAGCAAGGGGCAGCCAGGGGCAGGGAAGGAGGAGCCAGGAGTGGGAAGGGCTCATAAGAGAAAGCCAGAAATAAAACCAGGAGGAGAGTGTGAAACCCAGCTCACTCTCTTAACTTCATTTGCCTGAAGCAAGCCCAGTGGGGTGCCATCAACACCTCTGCCCCTCTCCACATCATCCCACTTTCTGGGCTCCAAGCACACTGATATAGGAGCCATAGCAGGGGCTGCAGCAGTGACAGGAGGAGGAAGTATCTACGATGGCACCCTCCTTGCTGGTCCCTGTATCCCTGAGCTTGTACTGCAGAAACCTTCCCCAAATCAATGGGATGCCGAATGCATTTCCTTCACAATGGCAGAGGGCAAGCCTCCCAGCCAGAGAACATGCCATACTGAGCTCACCCTCTCACCTCTCTCACCTCTTCACGCCTGCTCCATCTTCAACTCTGCACAAAACCAAGGCAACCCTACTTGCTGTATGTACCTACAGCTGTTGACCATTGCAAGCCATGTAGAAGAAATTATTTTCCAGCAATGGACTCTTTCAATTTTTAGTTTTTTTTTTTTTCTTTTCTTTTAAGAAACAGGAACACCACTAATCTAGTGAAGAACTTTGCATTAGTTTGTGTGTTCTAAAATGGTGCCATTTAATTAAGCACTTAAAGAACATATAGGAGATGAGGTTTTCTTAAGAAGTTGTATAGGTTTCATATACTAACCTTCTTCTTACAAGCACAACCATCCGTCATAACCAATGAAACTTGGCTCACAGACAAATAAGACTTATCCCAGGACCATGCACAGGGCACCTGATTAATATGTGTATGTGAATGTCAAAAGTCACACATTTACTTCTTTTAAAGGTTGAAATTTTCTGTTCAAGTGTTAGCTATACTAAGGATATCTTACCAAAAGAAAGTATAATACAAAAAGCCACTATTTATTCTCTAGCTTCAAGAGGCAAATACATTGTTGACAGCCAGAACATGTATATTCTTCCAGGAAAACAGCAGACAAGTGATAGACACTATATAAACACCTTCTGTGTCTCCATATAACACAGTTTTTAAGTCTATGGTAATACATCAATTCACAACTAAAACACCTCTTAATTTTTTAATTTAAAGATCACTTTCATGGAACATTTTATAAAAGAGGTTGTATACAAGATTTGAAAGAAGATACAAATTCTAAAGCTTGAATATTTATTCCAGCCCACACATATGCCACTTGCCTTTTTTCCTGGGATAATAAGAAAAAGATATTTAAGTAGACTTTTGAAAAGAGTGTATACTTAAAAAGTAATCATTCATTCAACAAACATTTTTAGTAGATACGTAGTCACAAGAGTGATAGTGACACATACATATGTCCAAATGTATTGTGTGTGCATGTGTGTGAACATGCACATACTAAAAAGCTATAATGGTCCCTATACCCATAAGCTGGAATGAGTGGGGAGGAGGGGAATAAATTAATGAATCCCACAAAAATCCCACAAATGAATCCCACAGTGGGCTCACTGCAAGAAATGGTCTAAAGGAGAGGTACATGGAAAAGCCAGGAGCACATGAGAGGGGAAAAATAAGAGCAATCTGGGAAGGTTTGAGCTACTATATCAGGAATATTACAGACTGGCCCCAACTGGCATGGCTCAGTTGATTGAGCATCATCTCTAAAAGCAAAAGGTTGCTGGGTATATTCTTGGGCACATGCCTGGGTTGTGGGCCCCATCCCCTGTTAGAAGGTGTGTGACAGACCACCGATCAATGTTTCTCTCACACCCCGATGTTTCTTTCCCTCTCTTTTTCCCTCCTTTCATCTTTTTCCAAAAATAAAATAAGTTTAAAAATCAAACCAAGAACTTAGAAAAAAGTAAAAGAAAAGAAATATCATAGAGTTGGTGGCTTAAACAAGCAACCCTTATTCCACACAGTGCTGGAGGCTGAGGAGTCCAAGATCAACATCTGGTGTTTGGTGAGGGCTGACTTCCAGCTCACAGACAGCTATGTCCACACAGGGCACGGAGCGAGCTCTGGACTCTTTATTTCTTTATAAGGACATCAGTCCATCGTGGGGGCTCCACCCAATGCCCTCATTTTAATTTAATCACCTCCCAATGCCCCACCTCCAAATCCTATCACATTAAGGATTACACTTCTACCATGAATTTTGGGAGGACACAAACATTCAGTCCACAGTAGGAAGTGATGGTTGGATGTGGTCCAATGAGACATGGAAATACCTAGGTGAAGGGTGGCATGTAGGAAATAATGGCAAATTTCAGAATTTGAAAGAAAATCACCAAAGCTGAAGACCACAGTAAGGGATGGTATAGGGCAAAAATTGAGGCCAGAGAAGTAGAGGGGGTCTGATCACATGTTGTGCAATGAATTGTGTCTTTCTAAAATTCACATGTTGAAAATCTAACCTCCAGGAACTCAGAATATGATAAGTTAGAGTAGGGCCTTTAAAAAAGTAAAATAATTAAGGGAAAATTAGGTCATTTGGGTGGGCCCTGATATAATCAGCCTGGTGTCCTTGTAAGAAAAGAAGATAAGCACACGGTAAACACCCAGACCATGAGAGGATACAGTGAGAAGGTGACCATCTCCAAGCCAAACAAAGAGACCTCAGAAGAAACCGAATCTGCCAACACCTTGATGGTGAACTTTGAGCTTGCAGATTGGTAAAAGTGTGGAAGGATGAATAACAGTCCCCAAAGTCATTCACAGTCTAATAATCCCTGTGACCTGTGACTGTTCCATTAGGAATGGTAACTCTGTCGCTGTGACTAAGTTAAGGATCTTGAGATAGAGAGAATCTCCTGATTATCCAGATGGGCCCTAAATCTAATCACCAGCATTCTTATAAAAGGGAGGCAGGGAGAGATTTCATGGTGAAGGGTCTGTAATGATGGAAGCAGAGTGGAGCAACATGCCTTGTTGATAGAGGAAGGACCTACAAAATGAGGAACACAGGTGGCTACCAGACACTGAAAGGAGATCCAGCCCTACCTATACCTTACCTCAGCATACTGAGAACCATCTGGACCTCTGACCTCCAAAACAGTAAGAAATAAATCTGTGTTGCTTTAAACCATTAAATTTGGGGTAATTTGTGGAAATAGGAATCTGATACATAGGGATCGGCTAAGAGGTTGCAAGCAGTAGCCTAATGGAGAGATGCTTGGATGGGGATAGCAGAGGGCATGCGAGGGAGACTCCCTGAAGACATCTGCAGGAATGGGTGCCCAATTTCCTTTGGGGGGAGGTGAAGGAGATGGAACCAGCACAAAGCATCCATGTACTCCACTTCTCAAGCCATGCTCCCAAGACGAGGAAGGGCAGTCCTACCACCCTGCACTGGGAGTCAGGCAGCTGGCTGGGCACTTGAAGGTTTGAAGGCAGGAAACAAAAGCTGTTTTTCTCATTTCACTCCATCTTTTAGTTTTTACACTTTAAAAATCTACCTCCAAACAAAATATGCTATTCAAATTCTATGTGGAGACAATTAAAACTCTTATTAGTTTTAAAAACATTTCCAAATGTGAAATATTTCTTGACTTTTATTTCTAAAAAGACTCTAGAGCCCCAAAGAGTTCACCATAAAGATATATGAATGGAAATTAGAGGGGACCTTTTAATTCTATTCTGCTGTTCTGTTCTGTTCTATTCCATTCACTTATTACTTACTCACTTATATTCCTGTTCACAAATGTTTAACTTCTCAAGCCTACCAAAAACATAAACTAACATTATTTAAAACTACACATCCTACAGAACCTATGCCACTCCTGTTCTCCCTTTTGCGGTGACTGGTCCCTAGCTCCACACAAAGCACTATCAGCAGAGGCCTGCTCAATGCCCCACCTAAGGCAGAGCATGTCCTGCACCTGCCTTTCCACTTCCTCACTCCGGACACAAACTCTGCTGATAAGAAGAGTCTTGGCCACATTTAGGAAGCATTTGATTAAAAGTGGTGCTCATGTGACTTGTGCTGCCTTCCTTTCTCACACTCACTGCCTGGCTGAATCAGAACAAAAAAAGTTCTGGCCTGCTCCCAGAGCCTACATTTCTTTCTTAGGGACAAAAAGCCTCCACCCTTCCAGGTACAAACTTCTGCAAACATTGCTGACACTTTGGAAGCACCTCCAGCTTTGAGGAAGGAGCTTTGGCTTAAAGATTATGGGCTCCACTGTTAGACAAATGGTAAGGAACTATCCTCAGAACGAAGGATTTAGGCTAGCTTATAAAGTAAGTTTTCGAACAGAAGAGGCATGCCTGAATTCTCTGACACAGAGGAAAAGCATGAAAAATCTACAAAATTATAGCAATCTGGGGCCATCTTACTCAAGTGTTAATGGCCCCAAATGACACAAGTTTCCATGATGAAGCCCTGGTAGCTGAGGCTCCTCGGTCACCATCTTCATCCTCACGGGGATGGAAGACTGTACTTTATTTTAAAAGATTTCAATAAAAATTGCTAAAGTACAATGGGCAAACCCCTCATCACTCTTAACATTCTGCAAACTATACAGCCCTCTTAATTTCTAGTAATGCTAATAAATAAAGACTCTTGTCTTCTACACTGCCAGGTGCTATGAATGTTCAGAGTTTAGAAGGACCGACCACAAAGGTCCCTGAGAGTCTGATAAGGGAAGCTGCTCATGAACACGCATGACCAAACCAGCCTTTGATTTTGAGGACACTGGCATCCCTACTGAGGTGACCCAGGGCCATGTCAGCAACTCAAAGGAACTGAACTCACTGACGGATGACTTCACATTCCTCACTGGTGTTAATTAGCAGTAGTTCTAAGTACTTTTTGGCAGCAATGACTCATTTCTTAAGCAGACACTTTTGAAATATAATTGATATCTTATCTTGGAGGGTATGAACTATAGGACTTAACCACCCAGTTTTATAATATAAAGACTTAATACACATACAGGCACACAGATGCATGGACATGCATTCAAGTCCTTAATTCTGCATTAAGAATACTGTTATCAGTACATTGTTAAACGAATAAAGAGGTTAGTGGTTGCTAGGTGTTAGGGTATCTATCTCTCAGTGTGACATTGTGGCATAGTGATGCATAGGTTCCCACCAGAGAAAACTGGCTCAAGGATATACAGGAGATCTCTGCATATTCTCTCTCTCTTTTTTTTTTTTTTTAAGTTTGTGTGTGTGTGTGTGTGTGTGTGTGTATTTTAGCCCTGATGTGGCTCAGTGAGCTGGGTGTTAGCCCACAGACCAAAAGGTTGCTGGTTTGATTCCTGGTCAGGGCACATGCCTGGGTTGCAAGCCAGGGTCCTTGGCTGGGGGCATGTAAAGGGAAATGATTTATGCACATCCCTTCTCTCCCTCTCTTTCTCCTTCCCTTTCCTTTCTCTCAAAATAAATAAATAAAATCATTATTTAAAAATTTTTTATTTAAAAAATTTTAAAGGTAAAGAAGAAAAAGATATGTAGTCTAATTACCCCCACTTTACAGGTGACTAAAAAACCAAATAATTAATGAATTTACTTAAGATTACATTTGTTAATAGCTAGATCAAACATAAGACTGGGTATTGAGGGACTTCCAGCCAGGGCAGAGAGGACACAGTGTGGTGGTAGCCGCAGCAGCAGCAGCAGCAACAGTGTGGCTGTGGCCAGCCAGTGGAAACAGCAGCCGCACATTATAAAAGCTGGGGATTGACCCCAGCCCCAGGCTAGAGCGTGCAGCTCAAGGTTCCAGAGCCAGGAAAAAGTCTCATTGCTTCTGGCTGTGAAAACCAGTGGGGGTTGTGGCAGTGGAAGAAATTGCCAGTCTCTCTGGAGAGTCCTAGAATAAACCCATGGTTCTAGACCACAACAACGCACTCTGGAATCCTTATCAGGTCAACAGTTAGGGGGCACCAGTCATATATGGAAAGTGGGAGAAGTGATTAGAAAAAGGGTGAGTGCCGAGTAGGCAGCATTGTTACCTCTCTGACCCCTCCCCCACATATAGTGCCCCAAATCACCGAACTGGATCGCCCAGCACTGATGAACACCTAAGCTCCTCCTCTTACGATGTAACAGGTGCAACAGCTCTACCTGACACCCAGAGGCAAACACAGGAGGCTGCAAGTTGAGAAGACAGAGAAGTATGACCCCAAAGAGGGAGCACATCAAGGCTCCAGAGGGAGAATGAAACAACGAGGAGATAGCCAACCTAACAAATGCAATGTTCAAAACACTGCTAATAACGATGCTGACAAACATAACTGAGCACGGCAAATGCATAAAGGAAGAAATTAAGGATATACTGAGTGAAATGAAGAAAAATCCACACAAAACCAATGGTGAAGGAAAGAAAGGCAAAGTTCAAATGAACAATTTGGAACATAAGGAAGAAATAAATAGCCAACCAGCACAAAATCAAGAAATAAGAATTGAAAACAATGAGGAGAGGATTAGGAGCCTCTAGGACAACTTTAAACATACCAATGTCTGAATCATAGGGGTGTCAAAAGGAGATGAGGAAGAGCAAGAAACTGAAAGCATATTTGAAAAAAGAAACAGCCAAAGTGCTCATCAGTGGATGATTAAATCAAAAAACTTAGGTACATTTGCACAATGGAATACTACACAGCAGAAAAAAAAGAAGGAGCTTCTACCCTTTGCAACATGAATGGAACTGGAGAATATTATACTTAGTGAAACAAGCCAGTCAGTGAAAGACAAATACCACATGATCTCACCCATTACGGGACAATAATGAACAAAACAAACAAGCAAAACAGAATCAGATACATGAATACAATGAATAGACCTTTAGTGGGCAGAGGGTTGGGGGAGGCAAAGAAGGGGAGCCGTTTAGTTAAGGAACTAGCATGGAAGAACCAAGGACATGGACAACAAGTGGGATTGATTTTGAGGGGGGAGTGGGTGTGAAGGGAAGGGGACAGAGGGGAGGAAAAAGGGGATGGATGTAATACAACAACAATAAAAATAAATAAATAAAACAAAAAATAATGGAGAACATTCTTAATTTGGCAAAGAAAGTTGACATACAAGTCCAAGAAGCACAGAGGGTCCAAAACAAACTGACCTAAAGAGGGCCACACCAAGGCATAGCATAATTAAAAAGCCAAACGTTAAAGAGAAATCTTAAAAGCAGCAAAAGAAAAGTAGAGGGTTACTTACAAAGGAGTTCCCATAAAACTGTCAGTTGATTGCTCAAAAGATACTCTGCAGGCAAGATGGGACTAGCAAGAAGTATTCAAAGTGGTGAAAAGCAAGGACCTACAACCAAGATTACTCTATCCAGCAAAGCTATAATTTAGAATGGAAGGTCAGATAAAGTGCTTCCCAGATAAGGTAAAGCTAAAGGAGTTCATCATCACCACCAGTCCCTTATTATATGAAATATTAAAGGCACACATTTAAGAAAAAGAATATCAAAATGACGAACATTAAAATGACAACAAACTCACAACTATCAACAAATTAATCTTAAAAAAACAAAAACTAAGCAAAGTATTAGAACAGGAATAGAACCATAGATATGGAGATCATATGGAGGGTTATCAGTGGGGAGAGGTAAGGAGGAGAATTTGGGAAATGGTGCAGGGATTAAGAAGCATAACTGGTAGGTAAAAAAACTAGATAGGGAGACATTAAGATTAGTAAATGGAGAAGCCATAGAACCTATATGCATGACCCATGAACATGGAAAAAAGGGGGGACTGCCAGAGGGAAGGGAGGTACCAGAAAGAGGGGGACAAAAAGGAAAAAAATGGGACAACTGTAATAGCATAATCAATAAAGTACACTTAAAAACATAAGACTTGGGCCCTGGCTGGTGGCTCGGTGGATAAGCACCAGCCTGGGTACCCAAAGGTCTCTGGTGTGATACCCTTGTCAGGGCACATAACCAGGTTGCAATTCTTCCTCCCTCCATGCCCTTCTCTCTAAAAAGAAATAAAATCTTAAAAAACAAACAAACAAAAAGACTTGGGCCTCTGAATTTTACACCATGCCATAATCCTTAACACAAGTGAGAAATAAGTAGTCACTACTTATTTCCATCTGTACTTCAGGTTAAAATGATAGAGACCTTCAAAAAGCTAAAAATCTCCTTGATTCTACATGGAAAATTATTAAGAGAATAAATAAGTAGTAAATGTAAGTATTATATGATTCTAACTTAAATATACTATAAATTAAGGAAAAAAGGTATAGACTTATGTTTGTCACACAACTCTACTGCTACTATGAATCTGAACAAATCTCAGGCAAATAACCTCATTTATATAGAAAAACACATAAGAAAGGGACCTCTTACCTAGATGCAAAGACCCCAGTATGTCACCCCAATAGGTGCTATGCTTAGGGTAGCACTGTAGGTGGAAGAAGACCACCACGGAGATGTGTGGCTGACATTTTGCAGTGACTATGACACTTACTTATCTACCTCCTCTGAGTGGCAAGCACAGTCACACCAAACACCCCAGGAGAGACACAGGTCCTTTTCTTCACAGAAATAAGCCACACACAACAAATACACCTAAGGTGGAATTTGTTGTTTCTCTCTAGATTCAAATGTGTTACTGTCATTATCTGTGGCTCATAGCTGAAAAGGACTTTGCTCTAATGCCAAGTTCCAGCTTAATGTAAACTTTGCAACAACGTACTGCAAAGGCCTGGAATGCAGTGTTCTGCACATGGGCCACCTGTATTTGCACAGTGAGCTCCAGCGACAAAGAGGATCACAAGATTCTAGCCATGAAGGTGGCTTTTGAGACTCTGCTTACCTGGCTCTGAACGTGATTTTTAAGATCTGACGATGAAGGTTAAAACTACTATGATAGTTTTATACATTTTGTGAGCTTGCTATATTGTTTAAATGTTCACTGACATATGTTTCTTTTTACATTTTTTTTTTTTGCTCCCAATATATTTGCTTTTCTTTTTAATACCATGAGCTGTGACTTGTTTGTTTTGCTGTTTCATATCAGTTTTTCCTGAATTAATTTCTTTTGCATTCACAAAAAATGGTAACTTTTTACGGTGTTACTCATATTTTTGGACTTTGCAATTCTGTGCCTTTAGTTATATTAACTTTTCAATCGTGTACTGGATAGAAAGTCATTTCTAATCATGGCTAACACTACGACTTGCTTTCTAATCACAGCTCCATCATTTTCTTTTTATCACATGCATGGTATGGAAGTGAACTCACCAAAAACTTGTCTTTTCTGTTTGCTATTAGAATTCTCTAACGTATACATATAGCTGCTTGCACATTATTGTTGCTTTTTTTCTCCAGAATGGGCAGATTATCATGGTCTTTCCACCACTTGTTATAGGAATACTATGTAACAAGCATGCATGACACATGCATGGGAAGAAAATACTCCTGCCCTCAAAAAACATCTTCCCTATGCAATTGAAATGCATTTTTAATAAGATGGCATGGCATCAAGGACCACCTCCACATGGCCACCTCCAGGATCCTTCCCTGGTCCCTGACTTGCTGGTGTTGTGTGTTGCTCTGCTTTTGTCTAGAGGGCCATTCGTCCCATTCTCCACTTCAAGTCTCCTTTCAACTTTCAGACTCAGTGCTAACATTACTTACTCCAACCTTCAGACTTCCCCAGTGGTTCCCTGAACACTTGAGTTCATTATGTACAGAACTCAAAGGCTGTGCTGCAAATATCTGTCAACATGTTTGTTTCCCATATTAGACAGGTGGGGATCATGGGAAAGTGCCGACATAAAGGAGGTTATTGGTGGAGCAGGCTTGCCTCCTGACCATCCGCAGTCATAAGCCTGTTGGTCTATTGTTTTGTTTTTGGAAAACAGGCAGGTTTGTTCCCATGATGTCTGCAGAACCTATGAGCCAACTGTACAGGCTGGACATTTGTTTTTTCCCATTGACCTTGTCAGGACCTCTCAGGACTCCCATTAAGAGCACAAGAGCTGAGAGGGGCATCCTTGTTCATTTAGGAACATGCGTGTTAGCAGCCACAGGGGATGGCACTTACTTTTCTGGTGGGTGACTTGAGAGGGCGATCCTACTTTAAGAGCAATGACTGACAAAGAAATCTAGTGCCCTCAGTCAGTAAGAATCCCCTGAAAAATATACAATATGTTAGATGCCCAATGTACTTTGCATACTAAGGTTAGCATATCATTTCTTGGATTTCTAAGATCTGCATCTTGCAAATTAGGGCAGGAAACAATGTGGGACTTTGCTGAAAAGAACCGTTAGACAGCTGCTGGAAATGAATGAAATTATTGGGGATGTACTTGTATACAGTTGTATACATGGTAAAAATAGTAATCTGTCAATGTTAGTGTACATATGACACAAAAATCTATTTATTCATTCATTCATTCAATGCTCTAATCAATTAAGCTACTGGCTAGGACCACATAAATCAATTTTTAATAAGATTTATTGCTACCCCTATGACTGCTAAACCTTAATAACTTTTGTTGCAAGTTTCCTCTTAAATTTATTAGTTACATTCTTGCTTCTCTCTTGAGCATAACAAACCTTTCCTGATTGTACAAGGTCCTGGGAATATTATTAAACTCTACAGATCCACATTACATGAATCTGGAGAGTTAAAATATATTATCTCCTATGCTCACTTGCATAGTGTTTTAAATATAGATTGCATCTCCTCCATCAACATCAGTTTCATGCCTGCCACTCTCAGGACACTGACTATTAGTAAAGAGATGTGCTCTTTTCCTGCTAATTCCCAACTTTCAATTTGGGGTGGGTCAAGAAATCACATAGCCACATTTGTTGAGACTGAGTGTTATATAAGAGTGAATAAGGCAATCAATGTGTTTGTATTTGTATTTCTTCCTGAACTAAGAACTCCCAGAAAGTAAGAAATAATCAGTGATACTCTGGAGTGTCCCCAAACACTTGGTGTTTGCCATATTGTAGCACTAGGTAAATGTTTTCTGATTTGAATTAAGCAGTATGAACTTGATTTGAATTAAGCAGTATGAACTATCTCTTGATATCTATTCCAGAAATTAAAGCTTAGTTTCAAGTAGGCCACCAAGAAAAGAGTTTGCTGATCTTCCTGTGATACCATTCTCGGGTTGGAAGGGAGGGTCTACGTAGCAAGTGACTGCCAATGTTGGTCTGTGAATGATGAGTGGAAATCTACATGATTATTAGCTCCTTCTTTCTTTTTATCAGGACTTTAAAATAGTATCCAAGTATTATTTCTTGAATATGAAAAAGTTATATAAGACCTAAGATTATTTTAGGAGCTCTGTGAAAAACAGACTTAATGAGGAGGGACTGGAAGCAAAAAGTAAGTAATGTGAGGATAATACAGGACTAAAAAACACATGATGGAAAAAAATACATCAGACTTGGTAACACATGAGGAACAGAGAAGAAAGGTGACAGAGGAAAATGGACATAGTGTCTGGATGATGATATGCTTGGTTTTTCATTTTTCTATTCATTTAAGCATTCATTGGACAGTACCACAAAGGTATTTTTATTGGGTATTGGTACCACCAATATTGCAGAAAATGAGAATCCATAGGTGTTTTTTGTGGGGAAGGGAAGACTATGATGATGGTCTTGAACTCACTAGGAAACAGGATAAAAATGGGTTAGGAGGATGAGAAAGAAAGGATTCAGAGTTATTTATTAGGTCATCTTCAAATAGCTATCTAACCTCTGGCTATGGCTGTTTTATAACTAGATCAAAATAATAATGACTGGCAAGGAGATGATAAGAAATACATATGTAATACTTTACAATATATAAAGTGACTCTAAGGACCCAAGAAGACACAATCAATGATTCAGTGTCACAAATCCAAGGACAAAAAAAGGATAAAACCATTCATTTCCCATTACATATTTACTTTAAAAATTAGTCTTCTCTCCCAAGTGATATACTTTAAGTCCTATATCTTTCTGTATTTCTACTGCTCAGTGCCTTGTCAACTTTTTAAAAAGGACACACCAAAAATACTTGGCAAAGCAAAGACTAGAGGGACTGTCTGAATAGAGCCCTCCTTTCCAACTCCCTAGGCACCACACTGCAGGAGCATGTAATTAGAGAAACTTGCCTACTCTGATATTGATATCAGAGCCTGAAAAACTCATTTTAAAACAAGGCTTTTAAAAGATAGCAACTGTAAAATAGGATTTCTTTAAATATCTACAATTCCATTTCTCTTCATCGTAGAAGTGTGAATATAATTTACTATTGACCCTCGCCACTAAGCTAAGTTAAAATGCCACCCCCTTTGATGAGAACAACAAAAATGAAGTTGGGTGAGTGGTGAGGGTTCAGAAAAGAGCAAATATGTTGCTTAGGTTGGCTTGGCAACTTAGGAGATTAACTATAGCCAGGTTTCTATTACATTTCTAAAATGAAAACTACAATATGAACCTATACTATCCTTGCATTTGTCATTTCATATTGTTTGACTGTTTCTCCCACTAAACTGAATGCCCGATGAGGACAATATCTTTCTTGTTCAATAGTATACTCTGTGTCCAATTAAGTGTAGAGCAGGTACTAAATGAGTTTGGATACTCCCAGGTAAAAGTGGTAGTGGAAGAAATTTATATAATTCTTAATCTATTCTCTTAATTGTGTCTCTTAACGGGCATATGTCTTTAATTTTGATACAGTGTAATGTATCATTTTTTTTTTTTCTTTTACAACTGGTCTTTCTGGTTCTTATCTAAAATTCTTTGCCTACCTAAGGTTACAAAGATTTTTCTCCTCTATCTTCTTCAAGAAGCTTTATAAAAGTTTTCGCTTTTACACATTTATAGCTATGATTCATTTTGAATTAATTTTGAAATTTATTTATTTATTTATAGGGGAAGGGAGAGAGGCAGAAAGGGAGAGAGACTTCAATGCATGGTTGCCTTTCACCTGCCTCCAGCTACGGATTTGGCTGGAGACCTGGCTTGCAACTTGGTTATGTGCCTGGGCTGGGAATTGAACCAGCCACCTTTGGGTTCACAGGCCAGCACCTTATCCATTGTGCCACTAGCCAGGGCCTTGAATTAATTTTTTTAGCATTTATTTTATTTTTAAGTATAAATTATTGATTATGCTGTTGCAGTTGTCCAATTTTTTCCCCTTTGCTACCCTCCTTCTAGTACTCCCCTTCCCTCTAGCAATCCCTTCCACCTTGAGTGAATGCCCATGGGTCATGCATATCAGGTTTTTTGCTTCACCATTTCCTATTCTATTCTTAACATCCCTGTCTACTTCGTACCTACTAATTATGCTTCTTAATCCCTGTACCATTCCTTATTTCTCCCCCTTCCCACTGATGACCTTCCAAATGATCCTCATACCTATGATTCTGTCCCTATTCTAGTTGTTTGTTTTTGGTTTTTAGATTCTGTTATTGATAGTTGTGAGTTTGTTGTCATTCTAATATTCATAGTTTTGGTCTCCTTTTTCTTAAATAAGTCCCTTTAACATTTCATATAATAATGGCTTGGTGATTATGAACTCCTTTAGCTTTACCTTGTCTGGGAAGCACCTTATCTGCCCTTCTATTGTATGTGATAGCTTTGCTAGATTTGGTTGTATGTCCTTGCTTTTCATCACTTTGAATACTTCTTGCCAATCCCTTCTTGCTTGCAAAGTTTCTTTTCAGAAACCAGCTGACAGTCTTATAGGAACCCCTTTGTAGATAACTCTCGTTTCTCTTGCTGCTTTTAAGATTCTCTCTTTAGCCTTTGGCATTTTAATTATGAGGTGTCTTGGTGTGGTCCTCTCTGGGTCTAGCTTGTTTGGGACCCTCTGTGCTTCCTGGACCTGTATGTCTATTTCCTTCACCAAATTTGGGAAGTTTCCTCCATTACTTTTTCATTTAAGTTTTCAATTTTTTGCTCTTCTTCTTCCCTTTTTGGCATCCCTATGATTAAGTATCCTTATGATTGGTGTGTTTAGAGTTGTCCCAGAGGTTCTAAGCCTCTCATTTTTTTTTTTTTTTTCAATTCTGGTTTTTTCATTCTCTACTGGTTGACTATTTCCTCCCTTATGCGTTTGTCATACCTAATCTTGTCTGTCAAGTCTGTGAGCATCGTTATCACCAGTGTTTTGAACTCTGCGTCTGTTAGGTTGGCTATCTTCTTGTCACTCAATTCTCCTACTGGGACCTCTCCATACTGTCTCTATGGACAGGCTCCTGTGTTTGCCTTTGTGTTTTAGGTAGAGGTGTCGCAGGTGTTGTGTCTTAAGGGGCGGAGCCTTAGGTATTTGTCAGTGCTGGGTGACCAGTTTCACTGCTTTGTAACACTGTATATGGGCGGAAGGGTCTGCAGGGAATGCTGCTTACTCAGCACTCCCCCTTTTTCCAGGCACTTCTCCCACTATTGGACTGGTGCCTGTCTAGCTGTTGACCTAGTTGTGTTTCCCAGGGAGGTTGGATTTGCAGATGTTCTAGGACTGTGGGGGCCTCTAAACAAATGGACTCTGCACAGAGACTGGCAGTTTGCTGCCACCCCACCCCTCACTGGTTTACAGTCAGAAGCAATGAAGCTTTATTTTCTCCAGTGCTGGAACTGTGAGCTGTATGGTGTGGTCTGGGGCTGGGAGAGCTCCCAGATGTCCCTCCTGACTTTTATAATGTGTGACTGTTTTCTGCTGGCAGGCCACAGCCACAGCCACTGCCTTGCTGCTGCTGACACCACTGCTGCCGCCACTACACTTCATCCTCTCTGCCCCTCCTACTTGTCTGGATGAGTATTACTTCTTTATATCTTTGCTTGTTGGACTTCCATGCAGTTCAATTTTTTGGTAGTTTTCGTTGATTTTAGTTTTGAGGTAGTTGTATTCCTTCTTGTGGCTGTGGAGGGTGGCAAAGTGGATCTACCTATGCCTACCTCTTGGCCAGAAGTTGCGAATTAATTTTTGTGTAACAGTTGCAAAATAGGGGGCAGAGGTGTTTTGTTTTCTTTACACGTGGATAATGTTTCTAGGACTGTTAGTTGAAAGAACTTTTCCACTAAGTTTCTTTTGTGCCTTTCTTGAACCATTTATTTTCTTAAAACATTTTTTAAAATTATTTTATTTTTATAGAGGGGGGATGGAAGGAGAAAGAGAGGGAAAATAACATCAACTTGGCTCACAATCCAGGCATGCGCCCTGACCAGGAATCGAACCAGAGACCTTTTGGTTTGTAGGACAATGCCCAATCTACTGAATCACACCAGTCAAGGCCTTTCTTGAACTATTTCTGTGTGAATGTATTTTGGGGCTTTCTATTTTATTGCATGACTCTATCTGAGCCCTAAAATCAAGTAGAGCAAGTCCTCCAATTTTGTTCTTAATATCGTACGTTTTCTGTTATAGTTACTTTGCATTTTCATAGATATCTATACAAAGTCCTGCTTTTTATGAAGACAGACTGACTTGGCATTCTTGTCCAGAAGACGAAACCCAGTAATTGTTTGCATAGCTTTTTTAACACACACACACACACACACATACATATATATATATATATATATATATATATATATATATATATATATAATTATATATATATAATTTGGGTCTTGGTTTTTTGATTTATTAGCGTAAGAAAATAACTATATCCTATTAAAAATCAAGTTTGTTATGTTTGTTTTTTTTTAAAGTTGTACTAGGGGAATTGTGGGGGGTGGCATCTATAGCACGTTACTTTGGAACAAAAGCTTTCTGTAGTTACTTCCTTTATCAGAAAAGAACATTTGATACCATGGTATAATCTTTCCTCTGCATTAAGAGAACAGCTTTTTTAAATGTTGAGGGAAACCTCTGTTGTTGTTAACTCAGTCAGAGTTTGTCTTTAAGTCATATATGCCTAAGGATCATTGTGGCTTTTTGTTTATTTGGTGGGGGATGGTTGGTGTGTATATATACATAAATGGTTTTAAGTATTTTTTTTCTTTTTAACCAAAACAAAAAGCATTCCACAAAGATAAGCTCATGTTTCTGGGCTGCCATCATTTTCAGCAATCTAAGAAATAAATCAATTCAAGTTAAATTGAAAATTTTCCAGAGGTTTACCTTTGAAATTAAAGAGATAACTTGTAATTAATTGGGCAACTTATATACAATGTAACAGTTTAAATTGGAAAATTCAAAAGCAGCCATATCAGAATCCATGTTCACATCTATAATTATAAATGCATTTTATAATTATAAATTTATTTGTAAAACCTGTGAAAGGAAAATTTTATCACTACTAACAACCTCCCCTTCCAAATGAGAAAACTAGGCAAACCATGGTATGTTTAATTAGGAAATCAGGAATGAAAGGTTTTGCCTAATAAGTTGTTCCTTCACAAAAAGTTAAAATCCCTGTGTTATATTGACGAAAAAGTTATGATCATGGAATCATAACTTTAGTCATGAAAGACTTTATTCATGAAAACCTAATCAGATCATTAGAGACTTTGGCAATTTAGACCTGTTGGACTAAGTGGGTGAGCAAACCTTTGTAGTCTAAAGTCTTGACCTGCATGTTTTAACTCCAGTTCATTCCTTACATGTAGGCTCAGTCTCAGTATTTGGGTTACTGGTTCAGCAGAAGCCAGGAAAAACAATTAACTTTGTAGTAAACCCAATGTTATTCAACTGTATATTGTTTACTTTATTGTAAATATTGGTAAATAGTGGTCAATAAATAGTTTTATATTGCTTTAAAAAAAAAGGCACAAATACCTGTTAAAGACCCACCAAGCACTTATGTACCAGGAAATTCAAATAGCAGCCCCTGCTCCCTTTCTGTGAACTCTATCTGAGGTCCTTTCAAATGTTCAAGTGACTCCTTTTTTGTGTCCCAGCTCTTAGCCACTTTAAGACATTGGAGTGTTCAGTATATCTTTCTCCATTTTCTGAGGTAATTTTTAATGCTTCTAACATTTGATGAAACAAGCCTATTTTTATTTCATATACCTCTTCACAGATTTATTTTTATAAGCTCTAAAATCCTTATTCTAATGTTTCCACTACTTTTCTAATATTTTGCTAAACTAGTTTTGTGTTGTATGTGAACTGCTAATTGAAAACATTTTCAAAAAAATGTTTTTAAATCAAACTTTGGGTCCTAACCCATGTTAATAGAAATTAGTGAGGTACAGTCTTCAGTAAGCACCTGTGTCAGACTTGTTAAGCATGTGCAAGCTGCATGGAAGTATTTATGACAACCCACAAAAATTACATTTCACATTGTTTTAATTTATAATTTATTCCAAAATAAAGCTCCAAATCCCATTGTTGCTTAGGTACCAATTCTAATTATTTTTCAAACCCATTACTCCAAATGTTCATTAAAATGTTTGACAAATATCTATCTATGTCATTCAGATTATTTGGAATATAATTACTCCATATACATATATATATATATATATATATATATATATATATATATATTCCCCACAGAAACTGCCCAATTCTTCTCTGGGGCTTATTTTCCACATCTATAACACTGGAGATAAAAAAAATAGCTACCTTCTAAATGAAGGTAGCAATGGGGGCCCTCTATAAATTATAATACATTAAATATTGGGTAATACTGAAATACACATTGGACAGTATCCAACAAAGAGTCCTGATACAAGGTGGTCAGTGTTCCAAATGCTGTTGACATAAAGTGTGTCAGTTGTAGCATCCCAGTGAATTTATATGCTAATTTCATTTAGAGAATTCTGATACTTTCTATCTTTTTTCTTTCAGGATGTGAAAAACATTATTAAATACACTTTCTTGGGCATAAATACCTGTGATTCTGTGCTCTCTGGCACTAATTAATATTGTTCTGATCACTTTTTATAGCTCCCATCCCCTAACTAAACCCACTGTGGATCCTAATTTACCAACACAAGGTAAAACACCCATCACTTTTTAAACTTCACTCATGAGAATAGTACTCAGAAGTGTACAAGTGAAATTTTACAACATGAAATATTCCCCTTTTTAGAACCTTGATACTGAATAAATTATCAGTTTACAAGGAAAACTATTTCATAGCCTACACAACCCACTAAGACTATTTTAACCTTTCTGTGCATAGGGCAATGTTATTCTCTAATAATGTAGTTTTCATTATTTATCACCAAGTGTAAACCACTTCTCCATGACTTTCCCAATTAGAAAAAATTATAAGCTAGTATTCCCCAAAATGCATCCCAAGGGGAAAATGCTCTGGGGGGGGGGGGGGGAAGCCTCTGTAGTCTAATAAATAGCAAATAGTACAATCTATGTTCACCTCCTTATAAATGCAACAGGCACTGGTGTCTATGATCAGTGACTTCTTTATAAGTATATGGGTGTTGTGGCTACAATTCTATATTATTAACTTGAAAAGAATCTGTATCTCTGTTCTTAGCTGAAGTTTCTCCAAGTTGTTCAGCCATTGAGTCCTTATCTCACTCTTCTGGATGTCTCCCCAGTGGCAGAAGCAAATAGGTACAAGAGCGTAGTAGAATAACTGTGCTTTGCATCCCCATCTAACCAAAGAACAAAGAAGGACTTCTTCACCTAACAAAAGTACAGCAGGTCCTTGCATCTAAGCAGAGAAGGAGGGGAATGGCAAACCCACATCTCTCTTAGTCACGTGCCAGGTAGGGGTGGAAGGTTACATCACTGCTTCCATGGCAGCTTTGAGTGACACACATCAATGTGTGTTGTGTGATCAGCCTGTTTCCACCCCTCAGGGTGGCTACCAGGTTTTTTCCAATAGAAGAGGTGCAGATCTGAACAGCCTGAAGAACCTGAGAGGTAGAAGTTCTCTGTCCTCTTTTTACCAAGTAGGTAAGTGACTTGTAGCTTCCTGTGCTGAAAGGTACACCTCCAGGTGGCCTCACAAGATGGCTCCCCATAGAGTTCAGGCTAGTGATCAGACTCACTCTGGGAAGGAACTCTCTGAGCTGCCTTGCTAGCCTCAACTGAGGAGGAGGTTGGAACAGTCAAAATTACTGTGGAATTTCTGATCCTTGAATAAAATTTCACCAAAGCTTCCTGTTTGAAACCACAAAGGAAATAAATTGCCATCCAGGTCTAGTTTCAGGAGGTCTCTGGGCCGTATTCATTACATTAGACTATGAGAGAGCAATATTATCCCAATTTTATTTGATAACACTGAAGTACGGAGATGTCAAGTAACTTGATAAGGGCCATACAACTAGCAAGTGGAGAGGCCATCATTTGAACCCAGAGCCTGTTGCTTCATTTCTTGACTTATACAGAGGAAATAGTGGGCTGGTAGGGGAGTCAACAAGATCACCTGCTTTAACTCAAGTCTGTTCTCTCCATTTCACTGATGAGCCACCATGAATGTTATTAATAAACTAAAATTATCCTGTCTGCAGGTTTTTTCACATGGCATTTCAAGGCACACAGCCTTTTAAAAAACTGAGCTGAATTTAGAATGTTGGTGCACTTTTGACTTTTACTAAGTCTGACTAGCCATGCCCAATTAGTCTAAAATCAAGGAAGTTTTACTTTCACTTAACCATCCATTATGACAAGAACACAAGGAGAGCATGGGTGTCATGGTGCAGCACAGGGACAAGGCTCTCAGAGTTAGTTCTCATGGAGCAATGCACAGGTAGAGAGCCCTTGCAGTTCTTGCACCTCAGGGTTCCCTGGTGTTCTGCAGGATGAACAAAACCCTCCTGCGTGTTACTGCAAAGTTCTTCCTCTAGAATGATAGTCTCTCCTTCAAGACTTTGGAGTTGAGCCTGCTTGGCCTATATATAAACTAACACTGGAATATTCAAAACTGTAACTTCAATTCAGGGTTAGGATTTGATCATTCTGATTCCACTTAATAAATCTCTGTGTTATATTTCCCTCCCATCCAATCAATGAGAGCAACTGTTTGCCAAATTCAGTGATTTAAACTCATCCATTTAGGAACTACCTCCTGGCCAAACCATATCATCATTGTCCTATAGGTTGTTAGGCTACAATTATTTTAGGGTATGTACCACAATTACATCCCAACCTGTGGGAGCCAAGTAAGCTCTCTGGGCAAAGCTAATCATCAGGATAAAGAGAAAGGGGGCACCCAATCTCTTTCTAGACAACTTAGCAGGAATTCATTAGGCTGTGGGTTCCCTGAAAGGGGAAGTCAGCCTTATTACTGCTACTTCCCTGTGTGTCTCAGGAATGTGGCAAGCAGGGCCCACCATACACATCTACTGAGGAAATGTACAGAAACATAAAAAGCAAACCCCAAGGAAATCATCCTGATGCCAATGACTAGAATTTGGTCAGGCTGGAAGATTGGTTATGAGGGTCTCCAAGTGCTGCAAAAATAGTTCAGGATATCTAATGAACACCATGTACTGACCTTATTATGAGATGGCTCAGGACAAGTTTAAAAATCTAGTTTTCTTGGCTTTAGCAGACATTATTTCACTGTGACAAGGCTGGTTGTTCCAAGCAAATCAGAAGTTCTGATACTTCACAAAGTAGTGGGGAGAGAGGGGCTCCCATTCCCCCACCCTCAGACTCTCTTGATGTGGAGGACACAGCAACCTGGCTGCTACAGGTTTAGTAAGAAATAGGCTGGGGTGTTTTAAGAGGTCAAATACACACATGACTATAGCTATCTCTGGCCCCATCTCATTAAAAAGTGGGGGAAGGAGATTCAGGGGAGGGCTTGACTTTCCACTTTCTCTCCTCTTTTTTTTTCTAATACTTGCATGACAAAATACAGGTAACCCCTGTATAACATGACACTTCTATAACAGTTTTGCTCTAACACAGTTCAAGAATTAGGGGAAACTCATACAACACGACATCCTAGAACATGGTTTCACTCTAACACAGTTTGAGAATTAGAGAAATCCCCAAATAACATGGAGTATAATAAGAGCTTTTAAGAGGAAAAAAAAGTAGTCAAACACTTTACTGTAAAAAGTGTAAAGAAAAGTGTAAAGGCCTAGACTTAGCCAAACTGTTGGAGCTACATTTCCTAAGTGAAGATCCTTCCAATGCAAGAAGCACAAAGTTTAAGAGAGAACTTCACAAGTACTTAGCACCATATAGCAAAATTTATAAAAAGATCTCTCAGTTAAAAGCAAGCAATCTAAAATAACAGATTTTTTTTTTTGCAAAAAGTCTAGGAGAGAAGTCAAGATAATGTTGAAGAAAGTTCAGAGGCTACCTTGTCAAAAAGAAAACACCCTTGGTTAACGGTACTTAGTGGTGATGATGAAGAAAACATTATTTAACATATATTAACATGTTATACATTTGGTAAAAATGGCTTATAAAGATATTTCTCTTAATTAGAAAAATATAATAGTATGTGTTTTTAATTTTTGGAACGTAGCCCCCTTTTTTGTACTAGCTCTTTATTTCATATAACACAGATTCACATAACATGGCATTTTTAAGGAACCTAACGACCATGTTATACAGGGGTTACCTGTCTCCATAGTCAACTAATAGTAAAATATAAGTGAAGTGGGGGAGGCCCTAGTTAAGGGATGAGTATATAGCATGTCTACCAGGCATGATGGTAGCCTCATATCAGGGATTCTGGGCACTCCTTTCTTAAAGAGATGGAGCCCAGTTCCTATTGTGATTTTCCTTCAAGTTTACATAGATGGAGCCCATTTCCATTAAGATCATCTTCTGAATACACATGTCCCATAGAAACTGCACAGGGTAGGGGGACTGGCCCAGGTAGGGTTCACAGAGGGCCCCACCCATTTGACCACAGCCACAGATGAGCTGCCTCTACTTGAGGTGTTTTATGAAGTAAGAACTTTCCAAAAACAGAAATTGTTTAGCTTTGAGTAGTAGATTACTTGAGAAAATTGTGATTTTTCTTTCCAAAAATCTAAGGGTGTGAAGTATAAACCATTCTGGACCCAGGGAACTAATCCAGTGAAGACAGTGATAACTTGGGGCTGGTAGACCAGGGCACTAATCCTGCCCCACCTGCTTTGCCACCAGCCCCGTGGGACATGGCATTTCACCTACATCATGTCAAATGAGGGTATTGGATTGCTAGATAATCTCTGTTTCTCGTCCAACTTCTGTAGTGAATGACAACTTTGTCTGGTATCTTAAGCACATGCCTTTCACTGCAGCCAACACTATTTGCAAGACACATACTTGTTAGTAAATTGGAATTCAGTGTTTGCCGCACAGTCCTTGCCAAAGTCTTCTTACAGTCATGTGATATTCAAGAGATAGTCTAATAGTTGCATTTACTGTCCCTGAAGAGCTTGCACACAGGAATCAAATTCCATTCCATTAATACTTATTGAGCACTGAAAATGAGAACTTCAACATCTAGTATCTCATTTTAAAAACCTTTCTTCCCAGTTTTTACTAGAGGAAATCTTGATAGCATGCTTAGCCCTCTTTCATGTCCAGGTTTTTCCTAAACTTACTATCCCAGTAAATTATCAATCCCTGCAGAGTCTTTGGCCCTGGACCCTGAATTAATCCACAGCATTGTAGGCTGGGACCTTATTATCTCAGCCCCCTCCTACTTGACCTCGGCTGTGCAATTGTAGAATTCTGCCTCCTTTTGACACCATTTATTCTGCATAGTATTTCTTTTTTTATTATTATTGTTGTTGTATTACATCCATCTCCATTTTGCCGCCCTCTGTCCCCTTCCCCACCCACCCATTGCCCCCAAAGTCAATCCCACCTGTTGTCCATGTCCATGGTTCCTTTATACTAGGTTCTTGTCTAAGTTGCTCCCCTTCCCTGCTTCTGCCTCTCCCCCTCCCCCTAACCCCTTTCCCCCTGACTACTGAAGGCCTATTCACTGTATTCATATATTTGGTTCTGCTTTGCTTGTTATTAGTTTTGTTCATTATTGTCCTGTAATGGGTGAGATCATATGATATTTGTCCTTCACTGACTGGCTTATTTCACTAAGCATAATACTCTCCAGTTCCATCCATGTTGTTGCAAAGGGTACAAGTTCCTTCTTTCTTTCTGCTGTATAGTATTCCATTGTGTAAATGTACCAAAGTTTTTTGACCCAATCATCCACTGATGGGCACTTAGGCTGTTTCCAGCACTTGGCTATTGTAAATAGTGCTGTTATGAACATAGGTATACATAGGTTCTTATGAATTGGTGTTTCAGGCAAAGGAAATAAAAGAACGAATCAACAAATGGGACTATATCAAATTGAAAAATTTCTGTTCAGCTAAAGAAAATATCAGCAAAATTCAAAGGGAACCAACTGTATGGGAAAACATAATTGCCAATGATACCTCAGACAAGGGTCTGATCTCCAAAATATATAAAGAACTAATGTGACTCAACACCAAGGAGACAGACAGCCCAATTAAAAAATGGGCAAAGGACCTGAACAGACAACTCACTGAGGAAGATATACAAAGGACACAGAGGCATATGAAAGAATGCTCAACATCACTAGTCATCAGAGAGATGCAAATTCAAACCACAATACGATACCACCTCACACCTGTCAGAATGGCCATCATCAACAAATCAACAGACAAGTGTTGGCGAGGATGTGGGACAAAGGGAACCCTCATACACTGTTGGTGGGAATGCAGGCTGGTGCAGCCACTGCGGAAAACAATATGGGGTTTCCTTAAAAAACTAAAACTGGAACTGCTTTTTGATCCAGTGATTCCACTACTTGGACTATACCCAAAGAATTCTGCATAGTATTTCTTACACAAGGGCCCAGGAGGTTGTTTTTATCCTTTAGGGATAGGAGGGAGGATCTTACCATTGAAGATAAATGTGTAAGCTTTCTTTGGTCAGAAACTGAAAACCACAATACAAAGCTGCTCTTGTCTCACTGAAAGCCTGCATTAGTGCCCACTGTAATCCTGCAACACTGTTCGGATACTTACTAGCTCTTACTCCTCCATTTCTTTAGCAATTCCAAATCTTCCTGAAAATAAATGGGCATAAAAATTCCAAATAAATATAGGGGTATTCCAGTGATTCCAGTGTAGTGGTGTAAAGCACAGGCTGTGGAAATGACCATTGCTGCCACATGCGGCCACACTGCCACAGTTGAGCCATTTCACTTCCAAGTCACTTTCCTCAGCTGCAGAATGGGGCCATATTGAGTCCCACATCATACTGTCTCATGAGACCTCCTTTCCTTCTGGTAAACCATTTAGATAAGTTCCTGGCTCACAAGTAGTCAGCAAGTATTCATTTGCCATAACATTATTTTGGAACTCAAATTGTCCTGCATTTCACTTCCATTTTTCATTGATTTTATTGGTTTTCTTTTCTTTCTTTCTTTCTTTTTCTTTTTTTTTAAAGATTTTATTCACCATTACCATTTTCAGAGAGAAGGGCAGGGAGGAAGGAAGGGAAAGAAGCATCAATGTATGATTGCCTTTCACCTGCCTCCAGCTAAGGACCTGGCTGGAGACCTGGCTTGCAACCTGGTTATGTGCCCTGACTGGGGAATTGAACCAGCGACCTTGGGGCTTGCAGGCTGGTGCCAATCCACTGAGCCATGCCAACCAGGGTGATCTTATTGGTTTTCTCTGTTCACTGACCAATGCCTGTATCATCATCCCTCACCCCTTCCTTTCCTCACTTTTCTTAGATCCCACCTGGCTAAAATGCACCCCTGCTGAATCCAGCCATCTGCTTTCTCTTCAGGAGACAGTAAAGCATAAGGCACAAGGGTGCTCTGCCACTTAATACCTGTGTATCTTTAAGTGTAGTGCTCACTGCTTCTATAAAATGAGGATGATGGTAATAATGCTGGATGACTCATGGATATGTAATCAAGTTTAAACAAGACCATACACTTAGACTTGAGCTGAACAGAGTAAGCTTTCAATAACTGTTCACTAGGATTCTCTTTATTGTTATTACTCTATGCATGAGCTGATGGAATGAAGTTGGGAAAATCATTTACCCAAAACTAGAGTCTGGCAACTCTGTTTATCTCCCTAGTATGTCTATTCTTCACTGTCTGTGCACACATATCATGCCTTCTTTAGCTCTACTTCAAATATCCTTCACCCTCAGCTGATGACCTTTCCTCCTGCTGGGTGGGGGAAACAGAGGCCATGGGACCAGTACCACTTCATCTGACCATTCATCTGATACATAACTACCCACAGTTGCACTCACTGTTACTACCTTCTCTATAATTCAATGGGCAAAGGGCCCTGGCTTCCATCAAAAGCCAACCTGTCCTTGGGGTCCACATTTCCTCCCCTATGGCTTTTCCAAGAACTGTCACCCTAAAATTACCCCTCTTCTCTCTACATCTTTGGTTCCTCCCTAAGGTGACCCCCAATGACCTTCAACTGCTGGTATGCATGCCCTGAGCATGGGTGGGACCCAGGATTCACTTCTAACTAATAACAAAGATGATAGTTTTATTGCTCCTGTGATTCTAGTGATTTATATGAGACTCCAGCTTGCTAGCAGACAGGTGGTATAATCTTCCTTGTTGGCTTTTTTTTTTTTTTTTTTCTTTTTATTTCATTATTTTTAGAAAGAGGGGAAGGGAGAGAGGCAGAGAAGAAGAGAGACATCAATGTATGGTTGCTTTTCACCTGCCTCCAGCCACAGACCTGACTGGAGATTTGGTTTCCAACCTTGTTATGTGCCCTGGCTGGGGAATCAAACCTGCCCTTGTTGGATTGATGAAGTAAGAGGTTGAGTTGAGGAAGCTAACATGACAAAGCACTGTCAGTGGAAAGGGGACCCTAGGAGCTAAAGGCAGCCTTCAGATAACCAGCATAAGAAGCCTGGACCCTCAGATCTACAGATGCACAAGAATGAATTCTACTGACAACCTGGGTGAGCTCAGAAGAATGTTCCTCTCCAGTCTAGCCTCCTGATGAGAACACAGCCCACTAAACATCTGGACTGAAGCCTGTGTGACTTAGCACAAACCCAGGGATGCAGAGCCTAGACTCATAACCTGTAGACATCTGTTGTAAATTATTATAGTTGCAAGTATAAAAGTTTGTGGTACTTTGTTACACTGCAATGGAAAACAAATATGCTCACCCTTTACCAGGTAGTCCCATCATGCACTAGAGGCTACTGTATCCTGTCAAACAAAACAAAACAAAACACACACACACACAAACACACACACACACACAAAATTCAAGACTAGGTGTCTTTCAGATGCTTTGCTTCTCTCTGCTTTCCTTTCCAGCAAAACTTGTAAAAGAGTTTTCCATACATCTTACTATGTCCTCACCTCCATTTAGCACTCAGCCCATGCTAGTCAAATCACTGACTTCACACTCTTTTGTCAAGGACACCAACAAGTTTCACATTATCAAATATGAATGAACATGACTCTATCCTTATCTTATCCAATATCCCAGCAGTACTCAGCACCATTCAGTACACCTCATTTTCAGAACTACTTCTTCTCTTGGCTAACTGGCCTTAACATTTCCCAGTTTTCCATCATTCATGATTGCTGCTCCTCCTCCCCATCAATGCTGAGCTGCAGAGTCTGGTCCCAGCTCTCCTACCTTGGCCTACCTCACTCCCTCTCTATCCTCAGCTTCAATTACCTCAATATGCTGGTGACTCCCAGATGTTTCTCTTCAGTCCTGCTCTCCCTCTCTGCACCACATCCTACAGCCATGCCTAATTGCTGCTTTCACTTGGATGCCTGTCATTTCAGATGTAACATGTCAAAAACATGACTCTTTTCCCTACCCAAAATTTGTTGTTCTCCCCGTTTTCCCAACTGCAACAAATGGAACATCTAACCAATCTTCACATGGGGACCTCTTCCTGGTTCATGCAGTGTTTGTTGCTAAGAAGTTGTGAGGGCAGCAAGTAGTAAGGAGAGATAGAGTGCTTTTTTACAACAGTGGATCTTAAAAGTCAACTGCATAGCTGCTTACTGAAGTTTCAGAAGATTTTGGTATATTAGGACAGAAAAAATACATAAACAAGTAAGTTTAACAGACACTTAAAAAAATTTCTTTTTGCCAGGGCTTACATGAAAATTACCTTCTTAAAGCATGAAAATTGTAGCTCCAAAGAAACCCTAAACATCAGCATTTTGAAGAGCCTGGGGGTAGGTAATGGCCAGAGATATCTTTCCTAGACCACCCTGGAAGTACCTGCTTTAGGAATAAGAAGTTTTCAGCAAGTAGTCATTTGGGAAGATAGTTTTGACAATTACTTGTTGGACTCCAGACATGACCACACTCATTACAATGGTCTGTTAAAAAGCCTGCAATGGATGGCTACAAGACATAGCTAGGTTTGGAATTAAGTCATATGGCATCAGTGACATTGAGCAATAGGAGTAATGAACCTTTAGCATTTTTGTCTAGAAATACTGAAAATATGCCTTGAGGTTTAAATAGTGCTTGACCAATTTGTGAAAAATAATTAATTATAATTTATACTCTGTGATCCATGCAAACCAATGTAGAGGAAGAAATCAAATCTATAAAAACAGAATAACTAGGGTGTGATCATTTACATTATCAAAAAATCAAAAAAGATTTTTCATATCTCCTGACAAGTTTCTGTTACATTCTTTCAAAATTGGTTTATTTTATAATGTTTTGGTTTGCCCACTTTTCAGAAATGTATATATTGAGTAGTTGAGGTATAATTTGTATAAGTTTTTACTGCTTTTCAGCTATCCTGACATTGAATTTGAAGAGATTTTCTAATGGAACATATCAGGATATTTTATTATAAATGCCTATAATAATGTCCACATCATATATATATATATATATATATATATATATATACACACACACACACACACACACACACATACACATATATGTGTGTATATATATGTATATGTATGTGTGTATAAATATATATATATATATATATATATATATATATATATATATATGTATGTTCATTTATTCAAATATTTATTGAGCACTTACAATGTGCCAGGTAGAACCCAGAAGTAAGCACCTTCTATATACTCACATCTGGTGAGAGGAGTCATAGCAACAATCAAACTAGAAGATAAATGTGCATGGGTGCCTGAGATTGTGACACACGATGAGAGGGAAATGGTGGTATCTCAGAGTCTAGGAGGAAGAGGAGAACGCTGTTGTGGAGAGACCTCCCTGAGTTGGACATGTTTGATCAGAGAGCCAAGCCATGCATCATGGAAAGAAGATCTTTCTAGAACGAAGGAATAACAATTGTAAAAGTCTTGATGTGGGAAAGAGGAAAAGATGAGCATGGCTGGAACTTGGTAAGTGAAAGATACACCAAGGAGGCAGGTTGGGACCAGTTAACAGAGCCTGATGGGCCTTCTGAAAGTAGAGTGGAAAGACTTTAGAAAGTTTTAAGCAGTAAAGGCAGACAAGATAGCTTACGTTTTTAAAAGGCCTTGCAGGGAGGAGTAGGAGGCTAGCTAGGTGCTGCAGTTGAAGAGAGAGGTGAGGGTAGTGTTCTCTAGATCAACAGGAGGGAGTTAGACAGGAGCTGACAGAGTATGAATCTAGTGGGACAATCAACCTGCAAGAACTTGCTGATGTGAGGGTCATGGTCTGGAGTCCAACAAGTAACTGTCAAAACTGTCTTCCCAAATGACTACTTGATGAAAACTTATTCCCAAAGCAGGTACTTCCAAGGTAGTCTAGGAAAGACATCTCAGGCCATTTACCTACCCTGGGGCTCTTCAAAATGCTGATGTTTAAGGTTTCTTTGGAACTATAATTTTCATGCTTTGAGGAGGTGACTTTTATGTAAGCGCTGGCAAAAATATATTTTTTAAGTGTCTGTTAAACTCACTTGTTTATGTATTTTTCTCTTTCCTAATATACCAAAATCTTCTGAAAACTTCAGTACGCAGCCATGCAGTTGTCTTTAAGATATACTGTTGTGAAAAAACACTCTTTCCCTCCTTACCACTTGCTGCCCTCACAACTTCTTAGCAACAAACACTGCATGAACCTCCGCCTGGTTTGCCTTGTCCAATCCCATGCTTGCAAGCCCAGCCAGTCAGCTATGTAATAATAAACCCCTTATCTCCTGAAGATACACAAACCAAACGATCTTGCGGCTTCAGTGCACAGGGACTTCGCTGGAATCCTCAGCACAAACTCATGCTCATTTGCAATGCCAAATCCACCCCACCCCTCCCCTCAATTTTCTTGATTTTCTCCTTTTTACTCATTTGCAATTTTGATGGTATAAAAAGCCAAAATGCTAAATTATGTCGAGTTTAAACCGGGAAGGGCAGGAGGGACTGCTAATGCTGCCAGCAAAATTCATATAGAAACCACAGGCTTGGCAGTGCCTGCACTGTGCTCACTGGTTCCCTCCTGGTGCCTGCAATGGAAAAGCGGCAACAATTGACCTGGGATGGAGAGGGGTTGAGACGTAAACACAAGTTGCCTGATGGTTGCAATGAGCCAGACTAGCCCTTAAATCCAGGACATGGAGACACTCCTGCTTCCTCAGGAAAAATAATATCTCATCCCTCCTGCCTCGCCTGTCTCCCACCAGGCGCAAACCCAAGCGTACCTCGTCCCAGCTCCAAGTTCCCGACCTCACAGGGACAAGCGGCCTTTGCACACATCCACAGGAGACCTGGCCTTTGAGGAAGGGGCAGCGGTTGCCTTCAAAGGGACCAGCGGAACAGAGCTGAGTGAAACCGGTTACCCCACTGCCTGCACACCTGACACACCCCTCTCGGTCCCCACCCCTGACTGGGATTCCTGGGTGCCCGGGCCTCTCCTGGACTGTGCTCTCCAGCCCTCAGTGCCCTCCCCAGCCTGTGCCCTCTCCAGTCCGTAGGTCCCGCGCCCCACACGCACCTTCAACGCACCCCTGACCGAGCCCCTGGGGACTGCGAGGCCAGGGCCGAGAGGCAGGAAGCGCTCCTCGCAGTCTTCTTCGTCATCGCCGTCCACCACTTCGATGACCCCCTCTTCGTAGTCCTCCTCGTCGTCATCATCGTCCTCCTCCGCAGCCCCTTGGGGCTTCTCCAGCACCCTCCCGAGACCCCGCTGCAGCCGGCTGGCGCCCTCTTCGTCTTCCTCCTCCTCACCCAGAAGCAACAGCACAGGCGACACAGCAGCCCCGGAGGCCCGAGGGGGACCGGTCCCCATGCTTCTGGGCATTGGCGGAGGTAGCAGAGGCCTCCCATTCTCAGGCACGGTGCCCGGCGGGTGCAGCAAGGAGCACCCGCGGCGGCCGCCCAGGCTGGAGCGCTTGGCCAGGCGGCGCGCCTGCATGCCTGCTGCCGAGCTGTCTCCTCCCCTCTCCTCCGCTCCCTCCCACTGCTAGCTGCTGCGGCTCCTCCGGCAGTCTCTGGTAGCGCGCCTGCCCAGCCTGCGGGCTAGGCAATGTAGGGAAGGGTGTGGGTGTGAGCTGGACACCGGCTCCCACCAACAACGCTGGGGCCTCCTGGGAGCCTCGGGCAGTGCTGTGCCCCATGCGGCCGGTGGCCCGGCCCTTGCCTCTGGGGCCTATAAGCTGCCCGCCAGCCACCAGGGCGTGCTGTTGCGCTTCAGCCACCACGCCCCGCCCTCCGCCCACTTCTCAGTCCCTGGCCCCCAAGCCGGCAAAACCTGGACTGGATTGCTCCCGGACCCCTGTCTTCCAGATCCATGTCTTCCAAGAGGCCAGGTCAATGCAGGCCGCCACCCCTACCCAAAGCCCGGGACTCCAAGTGGACAGAGGACCTCTTTGCACTTCGCTGCAACTCAGGTTGTTGGTCAAAGTCAGACTCTGAAGGAAGAAATTTGCCCCCCGCAAGTTCATTTGAATCATCTCTGTGTGGCTACTGCGCCTGAGCTTCTGTGCCATCAGGAAAGGCATCAGCATTGGAGATTAGGGGTCAGTCCTTAAGATGAAACATAAAACTCATCTGGGTTCTTGAAATATATTCATGGCATTGCCTGACCACCTGTCAGTTTCGGAGAGCATCTCTCTGTCTCTTATCAAGAAGTCTGAGCCCTTGTGAAGTGCTTAATTTCAACTTTCATTTTTACATTCTTACCTGGTTACAGAGGCTACACACCAAGATTTCTGCTTGCTGTCATGGTCTTTGGAGAAAGAAGCCCAATGGCCTGTGCAAGACTGCGTGAATTTGTTATTTTAAAAAAATAACTAGAAGCCCTGGCTGGTGGCATAGTGGATAAGGCGGCGGCCTGTGAACCCAAAGGTCACTGGTTCAATTCTCCGCCAGGGCACATAATCAGGTTGCAAGCCAGGTCTCTAGCCAGGTCCATAGCTGGAGGCAGGTGAAAGGCACCTGCCTTTCTTCCTCCCTCTCTGCCTCTCTTCCTTCCCCTTTCTCTAAAAATAATAAATAAAATCTAAAAAGAAATAATAATTAGTATGAAGTGAGATGAAGTCTGAAAACCAAGTATATAACCTGTTTGCCATATAAATAATGACACTCCCTGAGGATTTTTAGGTGTGACACGGAAAAGTCATTTTCTAATGTATGGGGTTAGCCTATTTGGTAAGCCATGCCCTTTACATTCACATCACATGCCAAATTCCATTTTTGTAGATGAGGCCTGGGGGGATCCTAATTCACCCAGTACTCTGGCAGCGGCCTCCAGAAAGATGGCCTCCCCCTCACCACCCTTTCCCTATAACTACTGTTGGAAATCTAACATCAGGCTCCCTGAGAGACACTTGAAGGAGTTCATTAAATGCTCACTTATGGTATCTTCCAACTGTTCAATGAGGATGATGACAAGGATTCTAAAATGAACTTCTTATTCTCCCTGAATGAGATGAGTTTCTTGATATACCTATTTCAGGTAATGATACTCTTATTATACCCATTCAGGCCCAAAATAGCAGGATCATTTTTAACTGCCTTCTGTCTGGTATCCCCAGAGGCAGTTGCCCACTGTTTTCTCTGAATGGCTCTGAAATCCACTCCTTCTCCTCCATTCCCAAACCTCCTACAGTGTTTATGGCTACCAAGTGGAAGTTTCCAACGGCTCTCTCTACCCATTTCCTCAACCACACACCCTCCCCTTACCCGTCCTTGTACCAGCACCAGATTCACCTTTCCCAGACCCTTCAGATCATGGCATTTTCTCCTTGAACTCTTCATTTGTAAATATTCTATTCAAGACTTCAAAGAGTGGGAAGGTGGAGCATTTGAAAAGATGGATGTGTAAAAGCAGGGGCCAGCCAAGAAGCGAACTAGTCAGATCCCTAGTGTTTACAAAGATTACAAAGAACTGGAAAAGGGCCACTGAGTGGTTTCATCCTAATTGCAAGGAATTGCTTTGGTCCGTTTGGAAGGTGATTTTAAAGACAGTCATCAGGGTCTTTCTCTGACCAGAAGAATAAAAGATCAGGGCCAGGGTTTGGTGCAGTGAGGCAAAGTAGTGAGGCAAGTGGGGGAAATGCATGGATCCCAATCCTGGCTCTGAAACTTACCAGCTACGTGTACTTACTCATCCTCTCTTCGTGCCTCAGTTTCCCCATCGGTTAAATAGGGATAATAGCAGTCCCTATATGATAGTAAAGTTGTTTTGTAGGATAAAAGGTTATCCTAGAAGTATATGTAATATGTGTAAACAGCTTAGAGAATTACCTTAGGAAGGTGTGTATAAAGTCTCATTACAGTCGATGTGTTGATAGCAATATACAAAGTAGCTTGAAATACTCTCAAAGAATAACAAGTTGATTCTTTTAAGGAAGCTCAGAGTTGTCAATAACTAGCAAAAATGTGCTTTTAAAGCTCAACTACATTTTATCAAAGGGTCAGGCCAAGGATAAATCTTTTTATGTCTGAAATTACCATAGATGAAAAAGTAAATGTTTTCCTGAAAACTGACAGGAAAAACATGATTAAGCAAGTCTGTGGTTGGTATTTGTGGTTTAGTGGAAGCAGTACCAATTCACACCATTGTTCTTTCTATCAATATTGCTATAAATGCTTTGAAATCAGCTTGTTCTTTTTCTTAGGCCCCTTCAGCAGAATCCATGTATATCCCATTTCCTGGCTTCACTAGGTCCTAAGAGGCTGCCCTCTGAGAAGGAGAAAGACTGGCCTTGGTTTTGGGACAAGTGAAGGCAAATGTCACAGGAGAGGTTTGGCTGAGCTGGGCTGTGGGATGAGAAAGATCTAGATGGGCAGGGACATGTAGGCCATTTAAGACCAACCTCATGACACTGAGGAATACATCAGTGGGAAGTAAAATAAAATGACTGCATCAAGGCATCAAGAAATATCTAATGATAGGGGCTCATGATACACTGTACTCAGGATATAGCCTTTGAAGTCAAGCAATGTCTCATGATATCAATCAAGTATGGAGGAGTCATTGCTGCTTTGTTCCCTTAATGCTTCCTAAACATCACATGTTGTTACTTCCAAAATCAGGCACACTTTCCACTAGGATGAGGCGCCCTCTATGTCATCTAACAGTCTGATTTATATCATCGTTGAAAACACTTGCCATTCATTCAATATGTATTTATTGAGCCTTCTACATGCCATGCCCTGTTCAGAGCACTATGTGCAGCAGTGAACAAAATAATAACACTCACCTTGGAGGGGAGGTGACAATAACCAACAAAAATAAGTGAACTTTGAGATTCCATAAATGTGCTGAATGCTCTAGAGAGTAAACCTGAGGATGGGCTAGAGAGGCTGTGGGTTTAATATTAAAAAAGAAAATACAGCCCTGGCTGGTAGCACAGTGGTTAAGGCGCTGGCCTGTGAACCCAAAGGTCACAGGTTCGATTCCCCAGCCAGGGCACATAACAAGGTTGCAAACCAGGTCTCCAATCAGGTCTGTGGCTGGAGGCAGGTGAAAAGCAACCATACATTCATGAAAAAAAAAAAAAAATACTATAAGACCTATTTAATATACTTGATTTATTGTTACATTTATTTATTCTAATTATATCTTACTTATATGTTCTTAAAATTATACGTATGATACATCCATTATTCTGTGATATTTATTTCTATTTTGATATTATGTTTAAATCAATAAATATATTAGAAAATATATAAGAACAGTAGGGAGTATAATGTAAAATGTAAATGCACATTGTGTAGCAGTGGCTGGGGCAATAGACTTCATCTCCCTTCCGTGGTGGGTGGAGTCTGTTTTCCCCTTTAGCCTGCGTACTTTGGCTGACTGGTTTGTGAGGTGCTAAGGAGGGGTAAGTTCCTCTCCACAACCACAGAACAACTGGCTGCCTTGGCCAGGTTTCTCCTGATCTTAACTGACTCTTAAACTTTTGATTGCTGAGCCCCCAACCATACTCTAAACCTTGTTTTTATACGTACTGAGAAATTGTACCAAAAACTTAAGCTCAATTTAACCTTTCGTTCATTTTGTTTAAATTCAACACTCAGGAATCACATTCCCCAAATCATGAGGTATAACCATAATCAGGACAGAGTTACAACAAACTCCCACACCCTAAGTACCTGTTTGGTGTCCTTGAGTGCCTGAAATAGTTGTATTCTTGGGGAGTGGCAGGTTCTTTTAAAGAAATTATTTTCAAACTAAAAGTAAAATTTTTCCCTCTAAACAAGCTAAAAAGGTTATGATAAGGTTAGTTTTCCACACCTCTGAGAAACTTAAAAATGACTTCAAATGATGACTGTCATTCCACTGTGTGAAAAATAGATCAAGGTTAAGAAAATCACTCATTTCTTACAATTAATTCACTGTCAGGCTGAAAACCTGTGTAAATCAAACACAAACCTCCACCCAGATAAATATTTCTTCCAGGAGCAATGAACTTCAACTCTCTTTAACAACACAGTATACTTTCAACACATGTCTTTACAGTATTTCCCAGAGACTTAGATTTGTGTTTTGTGTGTGTATATATATATACATGATTAGAATTACTTTCTTTTTTAGATAACACGTATTTTGTATTTTGGATGTGTGTGTGTGTGTGTGTGTGTGTGTGCGTGCATGTGACTGATTTTATTATCTGGTCAGCTAGAGCCAATCTCTAAGCAGCTCTGGCCATACACCTGTCAGCCTTGTGACCAGGGGCAAGTTTGTTCTCTGCCTCTTGTAGCAGTTAAGGAAATCCCAGTGAAGGACTTTGGCAGGCCCAGTCTGCATCATGAGCTCACATTAGTGGCCAAGGGTGAAGTTCTGTGACTGGCTATCTTCAAACCATATGGGTAAAGGGGAAAAGAATGGATACTGAACCAAATAGAAAAACAACATAAAAGTTGTTATAAATATAACCAATACTATCTAAAATCTGAAACACAAAATTTAAAAAATCATATCTAATCTCTTTACCCAAAGAAGATAACCACTGTTACTATTTTTGGTATGTTTATTTTAATTTATTTTCTATGTGTCATTTTCTTGTTACATATTTTTTTTCCACCTGGTTTTTATAATACTAGCATTTCTTTCACACATCACACTGTAACTTAACTAGTAGAAAAGAATAAATAAATCATGAAAATACTCCAAGCAAAAGTGCATAAATATTTTTATCATCTCTAGGGAATGACAGCCATTTTAAACAGGATATAAAATCAGAAGCTAATAAATTGGACCAAAAAAGACCTATAAACTTTATGATAAAGATACCATTAAAAGGTTTAAAATAGGTGAAAGATAATTAGACGACATTTATAAAACCAAGGATTAATGTATAGCAGAGCACAACCAATGCAGTATTATTAAAACAATTCTATATAATATTCACCTATCAGGCTGGTAGACATGTTAAAACTTTGGTAACATTCAGCATTACTGACAATATGGAGCAAGTCCTGTTGCAGTGCCAATTATAACTCCAAAATGTAGCCAGCATTTCCACCTCTAGCTCTGTATCCTAGAGAAACCTGAGCCCAAAGGACCACAGACAGGGTACCTGATGCAGCACTGGTTTTAACAACAAACTATTAAAAACAGAGTAAATAATCCTCGAAGGGAGAATAATTTTAAAAGATGCCCTGGCAATGTGACCTACTAGCTGCTCCTCAAAGGAGCAAGGAAACTAGCAGTGATCTAACATTTGTAAATGAAAAGGGGAAAAGGGAAAAGGCTCACATTTGTAAATGAAAAGGGCAAGTGATAAAGTAATACTTAAACATAATTTCATTTGTGTTCAAAACCAAACCCCACAACATATATTTTATATTTCCACGTAGTGATAAGAAGATGGATAGATGAATGGCAGGGTGTCTACCACCGGGGGTCTGGGTGGGTGTGTAGGATTGAGGAAGGGGCAAAAGGGGCTCCTACTTTCTGGGGTTTTTTTGGCTTTGAAAAAGAATATATTCAAATGCTGCCCAGTTTATTTTTTAAAAAAGAGTAAAAACTTTTCACAGCCTGAATTTTACTAGAAAAAATTCTGTCAAGCCATGATGGCATGATTTTCCCACATTCTGCTTGTTAAGTAGGGGGCTGTCAATCTTGGCACAGAAAGCATTGTACACCTTTTGAATTCTTTGCTTGGCATCAGAAGTAGAATAAGTGGTCAAAGGGTGTGCACGTTTTCTCTGTATGTTCTACTGGAGGGCTTTAGGAAATAGTTGCCTTGATTTACATTCTGACAACCATGGGAAAGTGGCTGGTGTCCTGCTCTCTCCTTTGCTTTGATCATATCTCACTCTTTCCATCTTTTCCTCGCTGATCTTTAATGAAGAAAAGTCTTTGCCCATGTGTTTATGTTTTATCTCCCTTTGTATGAATTCTTATCCTTTGTCCATATATCTACAAGAGTCTGGGTTTTCCTTTCCACTTGTGTGAACTCCAGACCTTAAAAATCCTATTATATTTTTTTGCAAGTACTTCCCTAGCTTTGTTGTTCATCTTTCGCTGTTTCTTCCCAAAAGCTTTAGATCTACCTATGGATCTCTCTTTTCCTTCCTTTGTGGATTTTGTAAGTCCTTATCACTGTTTTCCTAACATTTGTACTGATAGCCTCTGCTAGGCTTCATCCCTTATCTCTTTCCTTCAATTCTTGTTTCCTTGATTTTTTTCTTTTTTTTTTGCATTAAAGTTTCATTTTAACCACCATTATTTTGTTTATGTGCTTATCTAAGGTAGTAATTTCCTTATAGTAGAGGATGTGCTACCGTTGGGATGAATTCTTAAAATTTAGTTTTCAGATTTGATTCTCATTTATTTTAGTTACTGATTACATGCCTTCCTCTGTATATTTTAGTTAATAACCCTGGGTTAATCCTTCAATCCTAATAGAAATATTTCTAAGCCATCAAAATAATATCTTTAACTAGCAACATTTTTTCAAAATACTAAACCTAACCCCCCTAACGTATTTAACATTAATACAAATACAATTGGTTCACCTGCTTGAGCAATCTGCGATGATGGAAGCCACATCCCTGGCCACATGGAGCTGGAATGTGGTTAGTATAAATGAGGAGCTAAATTTGAAATTGTATTTAATTTGAATTGAGTTTAAATAGCCACATATAGCTCATGGCTATGTTATTGGACAGTGCTGGCTCAGGCCTTTCACAGGCCATTTTCTACTTTCCAGATCTGCTTTTTAGGTGAACCTAATTAAGGAAACAGAAATCATACTCTAGAACTTGGCAGCAAATCCAAAATCCTAATTACCATAACTATGTTTTCTCATCTACCTACCTAATTTTAAAAGACTAATGTTTTTGAATTATTTGCTTATATTTAACAATTCTCATTTATTACTCATTTATCATTCATCATGCTTCCAATCAGGCTATTTCAAGTTTGAGGGTGACAAGATGTCCAAAGCTCCTCATTCATCCCTGATGCCTCCAGTATTAATTTTACCTACGCTATTTTCATTCCCATGTTTATTTGTTTTCAAGCTATTCCAGGGGGAGAAGCACCTGAGTTAACCCCAGCAACTTATTAGAAAAATCTGAAAAGCCATAAAATATAACGAGACATTGGCACAGGCTAATATAAATGTTCCTGGGATTTCTTAAAAGCTGGTTATAAATTTCCTCATTATTGTTGAAGTTCCTTTTACTATAGAAAGGGGGGGGGGGCGGAGAGACAGAATTCAGTAAAGAGTGCAAAAATTCTTTCATGCTCACCATACTCATAGGGTAGAGACTTTCCTCTAAACCACTGCAGATATCAAGACAGTCCATTTGGCTCGGAGCCTGCATGGATGAGGGAGGGCAGAGTGTCAGCTTAATGTCTTCCAGTCCTTTCCCTATGGACACAGGGCTCACTGGAATTGCTTCCTTTCATCTCTGTAGACATGAAGGAAGGTCAAATCTTGTCCAGCACTTCTTGCATCTGAGGCCCAGGGTCCCCAGGCCCTCAGTGGCCCCATCTGTTCACCTAGCCTCAGCCACAGCTGCCAGCTGATGCTGTGCTTCCGCTTTCCATATGATACATAATTCAAACAAAATCTACTGTAAATAACTACCACTGTCTCTTGCTTACTCTTTTTCAGAAGTTAAGAGGAGTGAAGAGAAGACAAACAAAAAGGAACAGAAAAGGAAGGAGAAAAAAGAGGAAGGGACAAGAAGGGTGAGCAGCAAGAAAACATAAGGGGAGGCTTGGGTCTTTGGTAATTTACTATATTATAATTCACACATCAAAGCTTTTCTTCTATTTAGCCTAAGTGTATTCTACTTCAGTGTTCTTTAGCTTTTACATATTTATGCTGAAATACATATTTTATCTCATAAAATCATTCCCTGATGCCTTATATTTGGCCCTTATATCATCTCTCATTTTACAAGGGTGCTCACTTTTATACTTAATTTGAACACAAAGGAGGCACAGAAATGAACATTTATTCTAATGGGTCATAAGGGTGTGGGGTCAAAGGGAGATGCTTCTAAAAGGTTTAAAGGTGTGTGCTATGATCTGCATGTTCCTGTCCCCATCCCTCAAATTCATTCTTTGAAACCTAACCCACAAGGTGGTGGTATTAGGAGGCGGACCATTTGGGAGATCTTAGGTCATGAGGGCAGAGTCCTCAGGAATGGGATTGGTGCCCTTATGACAGACAACTGAGAGAGCTCCCTCATCTCTTCCACCGTGTAAGGACGATGAGAAACATGCTGTCTATGGGAAAACATCTCCTCAACAGACATTGACTTTGCAGGTGCCTTGATCTTGGATTTCCTAGCCTCCAAAACTGTGAGAAACAGATATTTGTTGTTTAGAAGCCATTATCTATGGAACTTGTTTTAGAAGCCTGACCAAACTAAGACAGTGTGTATTTGTGTGTGTGTGTGTGAACTTCCACTTAGTTGGGTCAGCTTGGCATACTTTTGGTCCTGTAATAACCCCTCTGTTTTTCCCTACCTCACCCCCAACTTTTCTCATATACATTTAAAATTGAGTGATAGTTCTGAACCCATTTTTCTTCTATTTGCTTCCAGATCTTCTCCTACTGCTCACCTCCCAGGGTGAAATCATTAAAGGTTTTTCTGAAAATACATTTTGGGGGTTTAACCCTCAACAACTGTCATCCGCAGTCTAACCAAAATTTATTTGTGATGACCTTAGCATACTCCTAGAACTTGTCTCTTAGAACTCAGAAGTGACAAATTTGTGGTAAAATGATAGGTAGGTGGGATCAGGGAAGGTCTGGGATAATGAGTGACAGACAAGGGACCCTTGCATCGGCTGTTCTGTATCAGGATTGTGATAGTAATCACACAAATTAATATGTGTGATATAATTGCATAGAACTAAATACATACACACATGTACAATGTGTGTCAAATTGGTGGAGTGTGAATAAGGTGGATTTTGTCGATGTCAATATCCTGGTTGTGATAGTGTACTATTATTGTGATAGATGTTACCATTGGGGGAAACTAGGTGAGGATATATACAGAAACTCTCTGCGTTATTTCTTAAAACTACATGCAAATCTACATTAATCTCAAAATAAAAAATGTAGAAAAAGAAACACTACAGAGAAGACGGGTCTGGTTGATGTCAGAATGCAGAGTCATGGGAAGCCAGGGCACCTGAAAAGCATGACCCAGAGAGAAAGAGAGGACCCAAAGAAGAGGTCAAATGGGAAAGGAGGTTCCTAAATTACATTCTCCACCAAACATATATTTGGTCAATCACCAAACCATAGTTTCTAGAGTGATGCCAAGTGCCATTTTTTTTTTTATATGGGTCATTTCACTTGATCCTCTCAAGAGCCCTATGGGCAGGTGCTGTCCTTCTGTCCACTTTGCAGATGAGGACACAAGTCAGGGAGAGATGAAGAAATACAAGTGGTAACTGGCAGAGCCAGGACTTGTCTGATTTCAGCCAGCGCTCTTTGGGTATTCCCATGTGTCAGGTGTACAGTCTTAGGTGCTTTCTCTTCATGACAAGAAAGTGCTTGTCATCATGTCATAAATCCTGGAAAACTCTCCATTATATATATATTGGCACCAAGTAACCATATTTACTTATGTTGTGCAGTCTAGTGCCAGCCATGTTGCATAAATCATCCCATGAAATCTATGCAGCATGTCTGAATGTGTTATCTCCACTTTATTGATAAGAACATGCAAAGTCTTGTCCATAATCATGCAGCTGACATGCACAGAACCAGTGGAGGAACTCAGGTGGGCAGACTCCCATGTCACCTTTCAACCTCTGTGCTCCATTGCCTCCAATCCAGAAACCACTAACTCAAAACCATTTCATTTCCCCACAAAATGTGATACTTTTCAGTCTCTTGGGCCCATGTTAATCAGTTCTATTTTCCAGATCTTGCAAATTCATTATTCAGATCATGCGCAGGGAACTTCCTTTCCTACTTCAATCTATCCTCACTCAAGGCTGGGACAAGTTCCCTTTCCTTACATGGTTCGACACACAAGAGCCAGCATGCAAAATTCATGTGTAACATGCCCTCTTTAATGGTTGTGGCAATAACCTTTTGCTTCAAAGTTTGCAGAAAGCTATCAACATCTCTGACACATCAGCCATCAGCTCCGTCAGCCACTGTCTCCTCTTTATCACTTCAGAGCACCTGGTAGGGCCTGAGGACTTAAAGCATTGTCTCTCAGGACCCTTGAGCAATGGGGACTCTGATTTTGTTGCTTTATAGCCCTGTAATCACAGAGACCTCACACAGAAAGCCAGGAGGAACTTCTCCCGGTAAATTTCTGGCAGGGGTTGAGCAAATAAATTCATAGCGTGAGCTGAAGACTCAGGGTGACTCACTCCCACTCTGAGCACTCCATGTCCTGGTTTTTGCGACAGCTGCAGACCCAGGCAAGCATGATTAGGGAGCCCAAGCAGCACCCCCACACCTGGCCAGGGCCGGAGTTGTCAGGAACTGTACAGTTAGAGACAGATTTGGGTGCCACAGCTGGAAGTGAGGTTTTTGTTCCTTAACAAAACAAGCGCCAGGCAGGCATCAAGGCGCCCTCCTGGTGGGTATTTGTGACCCGTAATCAGAGACAGTTCCCTGTGCTTCCAAATGATGGCAAGGAGACAATGTGGCAAATTACCTTCCTGTAAGCCCGGTCCTGTTCTGGTGGTGGAGGTGATTATCATGCACCAGGGGTCTGATAGCTCAGGTGGGATGCACTCGTTTGTTGTTAACCAACCACGTCCTTGCCAGCTCTCTGTTTTTTCTGTCAAAGAACTTCTGTCAGTCCTTTGTGACCCGAGGTCTGTCCATTTGGCTGAAGCAAGTTAAATGATGGATTCATTTATTCCAGAAAGGAAAGCTGGGAGTTCAATGTCCTAATGCAACTCACTCAATTTGTGGTATCTAGTTATAAATACTTAGGGACCTTTTGCTATGTGACTTGATTTTTGCTGAGTTAGAACACATGCAGCTTCAGGTTGTTATCTACTTCAGAAAACTCATGTGAGAAAACCTGAATCAAAAGCCAGAAGATTGGGGATGAGTGGTCTCCTTTCAGAAAGGATTGTTCACATTTCAAAAGCATTAGAAAACTTAAATACTCACCTTCTCCTGGAAAACAACAACAACAACAACAACAACAACAACAACAAACCTCAATCCGTGGTGCTAATGTCCAAAGTATCACAATTAAAAAATGTATTCCTTCAGCTTTAGGCTCAGGCTTGTTGGAATGCAAATACTTTTGAGGAAATTATGAGGTTACAAGATAGTCATGTACCCCTGAGTATAAATGAGTTCAATCATTTCTTTCCTGAGAGCAGTTTTCCAAGAGGAGAAAAGATCAGTTGCAACTGAATTCCTGAAAGGAGAAAGAGGAGCAATGTTAGTGGGAGTGAATGCAGAAAAAGAGTCTGAAAATTGGTGTTTGTTGCCTCACAATTCTGGGAAGCACTTTATCTGCCCTGGGAAAAAGTCAGCTTTTTAAAGACAGGGTTTTGTTTGTTTTGTTTTTGCAGTTATGTTCAATAAAAGTTTCTGTGATAATGGAAATGGTCTGTGTCTTCATTGCCCAACGTAGTAGCCAAAAGCCTCAGGTGCTTAAGGAGCACATGAAAAGTGATTAGTGTGACTGAAGAGTTGAATTTTAAATTTTATTTCATTTTAATAGCCATGTTAATGTGGCTAATGGCTTCTGTTTTGGACCGTGTAGCACAGAATGCTTTGTTTTTCTCTGCTTTACTTTTTATTTTACTCTCTTCTATTATGGCACATAAGAAGTAGCCACTATGTAAAAATAATCTGGACATTAAAGTAAAATAAGTCATATGTAATTATGATTTGTGTCATAGCCCATCAAAAAGACACACACTAAGAAAACAGATTCATAAAGCCCAATTTTTTATCTAGCTTTGTTGGTTATCTCCAAGTTGATTAAAGGGAGTGATACTTATTTGTAAATGCATTTGGCAAACATACCCTGTGATTATTTCTATTCTTTTGCAAATTACAGACATTGAGATGAAGGCTGTGTAATTTCCTAGCTTTCCCTTTATTCCTGCTTCCAAAATGGGTATGGCCCTGGCACCTTTCCACTTCACTGTTATTTCATTTTAATATGGCAAATTCTTTACAGTGATTAACAAAGACTTCTGCTTCATTCCTCTTTGAATATCAGACTGTTCCTGGAGATGTGCTTTCGAGCCCTGCTGTCTCTGAATCTCTGCTTCACCGATCTCAAAGATGTTCAAAACAACAGACACCCAAGTATTCCTAAATAACATGGTTTTGTATGTGTGTGTTCATCTTTTGAATTTGTTATATGCCTAGTAATTTTACCATCATCTGGAACTTTTTTCTCATCTTTCAATTGTCTGATTCTAAATATCTCCTTCACTCATTACTCAAAAGCCTAAAAAATGCAAACAGTTGGATTTGGTAATTTGCTATTTCTAAGGTTCTTTCTGTTTTAATATTTCAGTTTTTCTTTTTACTCATGCTTATACCTCTTGAGGATTTACAATATTTTGTAAGCATTCTTAATACCAGGCACTTAGGGACACCTTGAATATACACATTGTTAGGTTTGTGCCCGGAAAAAGGGAGGAGTCAGGTGGAACAGTTCAAAGCTTGAAGGATGTTCAAGCAGGTGGGCTGAGTCCCAGCAGACTACAGCACAAAGAGAAGGGATAAGAGGATATTTAAGGGCATGGAGCAGACCCTCAGATGTATAGGTCACCCTGCCGGTCAGCTCCAGAGACCCAGGTATAGTTGTTGGTGAAAAGAACAAAGTCTTCTGATTAGGGATGGCTGTCAGGAGACTAATGATCCTTATTTCTGGAAATGATTAAGGGAGGCTGGAAGGTGCAATGGGGGTGTAACTAGTCCTTAGCAGGATGCCTGCAGCTATGCCTTAGTCACCTCTGTTAGTAGGGAACCTTGTGATTGGGTGTATGGCCGGTGATGCACACCCTTTTTGTTTCAGCACAGGGGGAAGCTCTGGTCCTCCAAGTCCCAGTGCACTCTAACACACATGGTTTCCCTTGAGTGCTATGATTTCTAAGCTATTTCTAAGCTATTCATTCATCATTGCACTGGAATCACTTTCCCCCAAATCAAGCTCTTCCTCCTTAAGCCTTACTGGGATGGACATCATCATCATCATCATATATATATTATAATATATAATATATAATTATATAATAGATATTAATAATATATTATTATATTATTATTAATATTATTATATTATTAATAATATATTATTAATTAACAATATATAATATGTACTATAAACTATATATAATATATATATATATGTATATGTATATGTATGTATGTATGTATGTATGTATATATGTGTATATGTATATGTATATGGCTGGTGTAGCCATCCTTCCTCCCAGGCTGGGGAAGAAGGGGCCTCCTGGAACTGATTTCTCTCTGGCAGGAGGACTGATTCCCAGCCGCATGGATGTTCTAGAGAGGAGAGGGGTCACAGGCACCCCATGCACAAGCTGAGGGAAGCAACTTGGCTGGCTAATACTGAGCAGGTGGTGGGGTAAATGCCTGCCCCACCACTCTGGGCTCTTGGCCTTTTGCAAGAATCTCTTAGAGGCTGTTGAAGCCACTGGAAGCCCTACTGGCACCTCAGAATCAGTGTTACTGATCAGGGACGTGAGGCTGTTTAGGGTGGCTGGTGGGGGTGGGGTGAGTGGGTGGGCAGGTCAGTTTTCTTTTTGTCTTCCTTTGCTAACCGGGGATTTTGAGCAGGTTGGGGTGTAGCTGCGATTCCTTGCCACCCTGAGAACCTCCCTGGGCCTAAACCCAGCCTGCAAATCTGGGGGGTGTGTGTCAATTGAGGGTGGGATGGAGGGGGTTCAATGTGGGAAAGTGGTCCTGGGGTTCTTCACCTCATTGTCCTTCTTGGGGCTTGAGGAACTGGGGTCAGGGCAACAGAGGTCTTGGTGCTGGCTATTGATGGAGCCTGCAAAGTCTTAGTTACTGATTTTATTTTCCATAAGCCTAGGTTTGTTATATTGGTTTCCCAATGGGAAAAAAAAATAGACCTTTAAAAAAAAAATATATATATATATATGACAGTGACCATGAGCCTACCTTACACCTTACATGACCGGATATCAATAGAGTTCTTCTCACATTCTTCTCTCATTAGATCAGGGATGCATAGAGCCCACTGCCACACCAGCATGGCCAAGGGGCCCAAACTCAAGATTTCCTGGTACTTGTAGCCTTAGCAATCACTGCACAAATGCCACCACAACAGCTGCCCTTGAAGTCATTGGATTCACATTTTCTCCTGGAGTAAACAAAAACCCTTCCTTGTCACCCTTCATAAAGTGGGGTGGTTCCTGTATTTCTGTTCCTTTCCCTGGGTGGGGATGTATTTATATTGTTATCTCAGTTACATCTCACACCAATGAATGATGAATGACAATGCTGAAGTAGTTCCTAGCTCTTCAGTATTTTCCCAGCAGGTAGTCACTGAGGAGTCATCTCAATGCTGAGATGGTTGTCTCAACATCACAGGACCTGTGTTCAGGTCCTAACAGCCCAATGGCACAAGAATAGTGACACTGGCAATTTGGACAGGCCATAGAGGAGTGGTAAAGTGCTTCCTTTGTGCAGAAAGGTACAAGTTCTTCACTTATTAAGGAAAGAAAAAAATCATACAATGAGGTTGCTAAGATCTATGGTAAGAACAAATCTTTTACCTGTAAAATTACGAAGAACAAAAAAATTTGTGTTGGTTTTACTATCAGACCTCAAACTTGAAAAGTTACAGCCACAGTGTCTGATAAGTGTTCACTCAGTTAACCTGGACAAGGCATTAAAACTATGGGTGGAAGAGGTGAACAGAAAATGCATTCTAGCTCTGATCCATGGCAATGTGTTGCTCAGAAAGCATTGAGCTTTTGTGAAGATTTCAGCAAGTGAACCCTTAAAAAAAGTGACCACATTCACATAACTTAATTACAACATTTTGTTATAGTTGTTCTATTTTGTTATCACTTATCGTTGTTAACCTCTTACTGTACCTGATTTATAAATTTAACTTCATTATAGGTATGGATGTATAAGGAGCAACATAGTGTATATAAGGTTAGGTTCTTACTACCTATGGTTTCTGGCATCCATTGGAGATCTTGATATGTGTCCTCCATGAGTAAGGGAGACTACTGCATTCCCATTTAGATCCAACAACTGTTAAGAGAGAAATGTACTTCTATCTTTATTATAGCTGGTGAGACCAGACCAGAAAACTGTCTGCAACTTCCCCAAAGTCACACAGATAGTGAGAGGCAGAGCTGAGACATGAACCTACCTCATCTTCTCAGAGATCTTCCTGATGAAGAGAACCTTGAAGAAGAAGGAGATTGCCCAGAGCATGGGCAGATCACCTATTTATCTCTATTGATTTAGACTCAGGCCACTCTGAATGCAGAAAGTGGAAGGCACACGTGTTCGCCACAATATTTACAACTCATAAATTGGAAGGGAGCCATCAACCTTTTTCATGCAGGGCACCATAATAAACCCTGGTGTGGGCCCTGCAGTTTGGTTATGGAAAGAAAATAGGAAACAAGTGCTTTTTTGCTGCAGCTTTCCTTTGAAGAGGGATGGATAGATTTTCTTCTCAGTATTGTATTTACTATCCTGGTCACATGAGCCCAGAGAGGAGGATGAGTCACAGTCAACTGACTGCTAAATTAGGAAAATGTAATCCATTTGTTTTACTCAAATTAGATCCCCCCAAAGCATTTCAAAGCTTTTTTTCTCTAAGCAATCATAGTCACAACCTAAACAGGGAATGCCTTCCCAATGTATGCTAATCTGGCCCGCTTACATGTAAATAAACTGCATTTGTAGCGTTCTCTTCTTATTGTGATGGCAGGATTTTGATTACATTAATCTTCAACTACAAATGCTTAATGGATCCAGGGATTTTTTGAGAGGAAGGGCGTGGATAATGAAAATATCCTGAAAGTAGACAATGGTAATGATCACACAACATTGTGAATATATTAAGTGCCCCTGAATTATGTAATTGAAAATGATAAAAATGGGTGAAAGAAGTGAAGGGTTGAGAAGTACAGATTGGTGGTTACAGAACAGTCATAGGATATAAAGTACAGCATAGGGAATATTGTCAATAATAGTGAAATAAGTATGTTTGGGGCCAGTTGTGTACTAGAAATATCAAGGGAAAGACTATTTTTTAATGTTCCTGGTTGCAATAAAGAAGAGTAGTCAGGGCACTTTTGTGAGGATGCACACATTTATTAGGAAACAATGGTTTCAAGGCACAAGACTGTGACATTTGGCCCCAGCTATGTTGAACTCCAATTTAGAGGTTTCTCAATGAGCACCTTCTGAGGATTGCCACCCAAAGGGGCTCTGTGGGTGCTTTAATGAAAAGACTCCTACCTCCCACTTCCACATCCCCACAATTCTCCTGCACCTGCCCATGATCTGTCCATGCTAGGCTGAATGTGAGTTACATGCATCTTATGTAAGAAAGAGCTGTAATTCTTAGGGTCAAACATAGAAGAGAGAAGGGGGAAGGGAAGGGGAATAAAATCTGAGCTGCTTCTGACTCTGGGACTCACAACTACTCTTCACTTTTTGCCATTTGTCTGGGTGTGGTGCTCAGAAACTTCATCTTGGCAGACAACCCCTGAGAGGGCAGATCAGTGCACACAGAGGCTAGGGCTCCACAGACCTGGATGAGCAGTCTGCAACTGGGGAATTAGGAGATTTCTGTTTTGCTAATGTAGTGGCCCAGATGTTTGTGGGTGACCAGTTCCAGCCCCGTCACTCCCAGGCCCTCACCCATCCCTTTCACCTACTGAATGAGAATCCAGCTGGGTTCGTGCACAGTTGAGGCATTTGGGAGACTGGGGAAATGGAAATCTGGGTAGGAAGAAAAAGAAATGGGATCGATACCTAGTGTGTCAGTGGTGAGCCACTCTATGAAGGTAAAAGGGCTGAGGTGGTGAGGGACAGGAAACCTAATGGGTTGTGCTGCAAGGATTTGGACTTGGCCCTGGAGAGGTTCTGTTGAGGTGAGAAGCTCAGGGGTGAGAGACTCTGTGGGTAGGGAAAGTGGGGTCCTTTTAACTGGAACCTTGAAGGGAATGAAAGTGAACACTCAAATCCTGTTACTTGTAGCAACTGAATTGGTCCTCTTTTAATATAGGGATGAGAACACAGGAGATCAGCTTATGTTTGAGTTACACCATGAAGATACAGACTTGAATACCCTTAAAATAGGTGAAATGGGTGAAGGGGGTCAAAAAGTACAAACTTCCAGTTGTAAAATAAATAAGTCCTGGGGATATCATGTACAGCATGGTGACTCTAGATATATATATCACATGTCATATATCTATATCATCTGTGTCTATATCTATATATCACCCACACCTGCATACACACACACACACACACACACACACACACACACATATATATATATTTGAAAATAAAATCAATCTGGGACTTTCAATCACTCCACCTCCCACTCTCTCCTCCCTTAATGAAGTCTGAGAAATATTACCAAACCAAAGAAAAAACTGTGCTGTGAATTCCATTTTGTTTTACAACTTCCAAGGCAGAGGCAATTGTTGAAAAGGATTTACACCACCACAGACATGTGCAAGGGAGCAAGCAAGGTGGGTGTATAGCTTGTGTTTCAGGGACTACTTTTCTCCACCAACAGCCTGCTTTTGCTGACCTGACAAATTTAACCCCCAACCTCAGTTATTTTCTCCCAGCCTCGCTCCCATTCTTGTAGCAGGATTTTGAAAGCAGAGAGTCCTGTTTGCCTCTACCCTTAGGCCTTGTAGACTTTGTTTCCCTTAGTAGGATCCTGAGTTTAGAGGCACTCCTAGTGACTGAAAATTGGCAGGTTCTTCATCATTGATTCATTGTACTTTTGGGAGGGAAGGAGTTCTGCTTAGGACATGGTTGAGCTCTTGGCTAGGTGCCCCAACCAGTTACTCAAAGTTCAAGAAACTTGACAGACAGAGGTGTGTGTCTGAGCAGAGACGGGAAGGGGCCCAGTGAGCCTGCCATGTCATGCCTGTACCTGCTGCCTTTATTCAGAAAGGCTCCTTTCTGATGAGGCTCACTATGATGTGTTCCATGTGGGAACTTAGACCACCAGGGGTGGCTGTGGACCCTGACCCCTCAAGTGCCCTACAGGAGGAGTGACAGTGCCTGTGTGTGTTTTACTCAAACAAAACAAAACAAAACAAAACAAAGCAAAACAAAAAAAATAAAAGACCGAAGCTTAGACAGATTTCCAGGAAACAGGCTGTATTAGTCTAGACTAGTGAACCATAGCCAATATCATTAATGAATTTACGACTATTATTTCTGTATTTGTTTTTATATTTAACTTCCCTGAAAAACAGCAAATTAGAGAGAGAAATTCTGTATAGGCATGAAGCTTTCAAATGACCAACCAATATTCAAGGTAACAAGAGAATCAATTCCAAAGATTAGAGATTATAGAAACTTTCCATTTAAAAAACAAAAAACAAAACAAACAAAAAACCCTTTTCGTGATTCTTAAAAATTCAGTGTGTCTGTCCTGCTGTCCCCAGCTTGTTACCATTTCTATCAGTGCTGAGTCAGGAAAGAGGAATCAGTTCTTCCCAGAACCCCCGGATAAGACTGAGGGATATGAGCCCATTCCTCCTTTTTTCTTCCATCCAGCAGGAAAAGCTGGGAATTGGGTGGCCTCCTCCTCACTTCATCATGCTGGGGTGCAGAAGGGCACTTGCCCACTGTTTGAGTGAGATGACTTCTTGAAGTTCCATTGGTCACTGCATATCCCTGGTTTCTGTGGTTCCTACAGAACAACTTTTGACAGCATGACCAATCAATCACCTGTGTTTGAACCATGCTCCAAACCAACTCAATCAGAATTTATAGAGGTTGGACTCAGGCAACAGGACTTTGTTTGAGATTGCTTTCATGGTGGTAAAATATACATAACATAAAATTTACCATTTAATCCTTGTTTAAAGTGGGCAGTTCAGGTTCATTAAGTATATCCACAAGTGTGTAACCTTCCTCACCATTCCTCTCCCAAACAGAAAGTTTGTCCTCATGAAACACTAAGCTTGCTTCCTCTCTGCCCCTCAACCCCTGGCAAGTACCTTCCTACTTTCTGTCTCCAGGAATTTGACCATTCTAGGGCCCTCATGTAAATAGAATCAGATAGATTTTTGTCCTTTTGTGTCTGCCTTATTTCACTCTGCATAATATCTTCAAGGTCCATTCATGTTGTAACATGTGCAAGAATCTTTTTCCCTTTTAAGGGTGAACAATATTCCATTGTATGTGGATATCAGCACCAAACACCCCTGCCCAGATCCCTGAGAGAAGGGGGCTCACTTCTTATCCCTCTATCACTGAATTAGAAGTTAATCACATTCTATAGCTGAATTTAGTCTTGTATTGCAGCCAAAGCACAGCGTGGGTTAGACAACTAAATATGTCTTTTCAAGTGAAACAAAGAAATGAATTAAAGCCAGAGAGGAAGTGTCTCCAATGTGGTGTCTAAATTTGTAACCCATCTTGGCCTGCAGGCACCAACAAGGAGGGTACAATGTGGCAAGTGGTTGTAGGGAACCTAAGCCAGACCTTGAAGTGATCAGAGTACCCTCGTGGGGTAGAGTCTGCAGCAGTGCAGGTGAGCAGGGAGTTAATGTTGAGTGTACATACTTGTGTACAAGTGTGTAGGTATGAGTGCCTGTGAATGTGTATGTGTGCACATAAGTGTGTAAATGTTATATGTGCATGTTTATGCCTGTGTGTATGCAAGTGTGTTTTATGTACACATGTGTGCATGTAAGTGTGCCTACATGCATGCACATGCATGAGCATGTGCAAGCACTTGTGTGAGACCTGAGCAGGGGAAGGGGGAGAAAAACACTAAAAGAGTAATGATAATGATGAATAGGCATCTGCTCCCCAGTGAAAGGGACAGGGTCTCTGACAAACAGAGCAAAGAGAAAGAAAAGTGTTGGGGAAGCTAAGAAGTAGAGCGCCTTCCTATATGTTATTTTGTGTAATTCTTTGTCCCAGTTTTTCAAGTGAGTAGGCAAAGGTAGACAGAGTTCTCTTGACCTGAAAAAGGCTGGGTGGTGTGATGTTATTGGGGTCTGATTTCTGGTCTTGGACACCAAAGCAAGCCTGCAGATGCTCCATTCCCCACACTGCCTCCCTAGTGGACCCTCCTTGCCATCCTTCCTAGAACAAGAGACATGTATCTTGGTGACTTAGTAAATGCAACCTTGGAGGGAATTAGGAGGAATTAGGTGGACCTTCCAGATCCAACATTCTGTTTGTGAGGCCTGACAGATTTTGTGGGGGTGACTTTGAGCTAAGCTGGTCCTGGTGGAAATCTTCCATCATCAGCCTCAGGCACACCTAATGACATTTAGTTTCCCAAAAGCTCACTTAGGATGAAACATTGGTTTTAGAGTAAAGAAGAGCACCTGTCCCCTTGAGAGTTCAGCAATGATCTGATGAATGAGAGAAAGATCAGCTGGTCCCCAGTGTTCGCTGGGTTGCACGTTGTTGGCAGGGGAAGTGAAGGTGCCATGTGCAGGAGACATAGAGAAGCACCTGTACCTACCCTAATTTAAACAGATAGTTACTACCAGAGCCATGTGGTGGGTTGTATTTATTCATTCATTTATTTTTAATTTAATTTAATTGTTGTTGTTTTACATCCACCCCCTTTTTGCTACCCTCTGTCTTCTTCCCCACCCACCCATTTCCCCCCAGAGTTAATCCTACCTGTTGTCCATGTCCATGGTTCCTCTCTACTAGGTTCTTGTCTAAACTGCTCCCCTTCCTTGACTCTGCCTCCCCCCTGCCCCCAACCCCCTTACCCTGCCCACTAAAGGCCTATTCACTGTATTCATATATCTGGTTCTGTTTTGCTTGTTGTTAGTTTTGTTCATTATTATCCTGTAATGGGTGAGATCATATAATATTTGTCTTTCACTGACTGGCTTATTTCACTAAGCATAATACTTTCTAGATCCATCCATGTTGTTGCAAAGGTTAGGAGTTCCTTCTTTCTTTCTGCTGTGTAGTATTCCATTGTGTAAATGTACCAAAGTTTTTTGATCCAATGACCCATTGATGGCCACTTATGTTGTTTCCAGCACTTGGCTATTGTAAATAGTGCTGCTATGAATATAGGGATACATAGGTTCTTATGAATTGGTGTTTCAGGATTCTTCGGCTATAGTTTTAGTAGTGGAATTGCTGGATCAAAAGGCAGCTCCACTTTTAGTTTTTTGAGGAAGCTTCATACTATTTTTCACAGTGGCTGCATCAGCCTGCATTCCCACCAACAGTGCACAAGGGTTCCCTTTGCCCTACATCCTTGCCAACACTTGTTGTTTGTTGATTTGTTGATGATTGCCATTCTGACAGGTGTGAGGTGGTATCTTATTGTGGTTTTCATTTGCATCTCTCTGATGGCTAGTGATGTTGAGCATTCTTTCATGTGCTCCTGGGCCCTTTGTATATCTTCCTAAGTGAGTTATCTGTTCAGGTCTCTTGCCCATTTTTTAATTGGACTGTCTGTCACCCTGGTGTTGAGTCTCATTAGTTCTTTATATATTTTGGAGATCAGACCCTTGTCTGAGGTATCATTGGCAATTATGTTTTCTCATACTGTTGGTTCCCTTTGAATTTTGCTGGTGTTTTCTTTAGCTGAACAGAAACATTTCAATTTGATATAGTTCCATTTGCTGATTTGTTCTTTTATTTCCTTTGCCCTTGGTGAAGTATCAGTAAACATATTTTAGTGTAGGATATCAAAAAGTTTACTGCCTATATTTTTTTCTAGGACCTTTAAGGTGGCACTGCTTATGCTTAAATCCTTTATCCATCTTGAGCTATTCGGGTGTATGGTGTAAGTCAGTGGTCTAGTTTTATCTTTTCGCATGTTGCTGTCCAGTTCTCACAACACCTCTTGTTGAAGAGACTGTTTTTACTCCATTTTATGCTCCTTCCCCCTTTGTTGAATATTAATTTACCATAGAGTCCTGGGTTAATTTCTGGGCTCTATTCTGTTCCATTGATCTATATGTCTATATGCCAGTACCAGGCTGTTTTGAATGATAGTAGCCTTGTAGTATTGTTTGAAGTCCAGTATTGTGATTCCCCCTACCTTGTTCTTCTTTCTCAAGATTGTGGTGGCTATTCGTGGGTGTTTTTGGCTCCATATAAATTTTTGAAGTATTTTTTTCTATTTCTGTGAAGTCTGTCATTGGTATTTTAATTGGAATTGCATTGAATATGTAGATTGCTTTGGGTAATATGGACATTTTAATGATGTTAATTCTTCCCATCCATGAACATGGTATATGCTTCCATTTATTTATATCTTCCTTAATTTATTTCTTCAATGTTGTGTAGTTTTCTGAGTATAGGCCTTTTACCTCCTTAGTTAAGTTTATTCCTAGGTACTTTATTTTTCTTGTTGCTATGGTAAATGGGATTTGTTTTCTCACTTCTATTTCTGATGTTTCATTATTGGTATACAAAAATGCTTTTGATTTCTGGATATTGACTTTATATCCAGCTATTTTGCTAAATTTGCTGATTAGGTTGAGCAAGTTTTTGGTGGAGTCTATTGGGTTTTGTATGTACACTATCATATCATCCACAAATAATGACAGTTTGACTTCCTCCTTTTCAAATTGGATATCTTTGATTCCTTTTTCTTCTCTGATGGCTATGGCTAGAACTTCCAAGATGATGTTGAACAGAAGAGGAGAAAGTGGACAGCCTTGTCTCATTCCTGATCTTAGGGGGAAAGATTTTAGTTTTTGTCTGTTAAGTATGATGTTGCCTTCAGGTTTCTCATATATAGCATTTATAATGTTGAGGTATGCTCCCTTTATTCCCATTTTGCTGAGGGTTTTTGTCATAAGTGGTTGCTGTACTTTATCAAATGCTTTTTCAGCATCTATTGATATGATCATATGGTTTTTGTATTTCAATTTGTTGATGTGGTGTATTACACTTATTGATTTACAAATGTTGTACTGCCCTTGCATCCCTGGGATGAAACTCACTTGATCATAATGTGTGATCTTTGTAATGTACTGCTGAGTCCAGTTGGCCAATATTTTGTTGAGAATCTTAGCACCTATGTTCATCAGAGATATTGGCCTATAGTTTTCTTTCTTAGTTGTGTCTTGACCTGGTTTTGGGATTAGAATTATGGCCTCATAGAAAGTGTTTGGGATTCTTCCTTCTTCCTGCATTTTTAGGTATAGGTTGAGAAGGATAGGAGTTAGTTCTTTAAATGCTTGGTAAAATTCACCTGTGTATCCATCTGGTCCAGGGTTCTTGTGCTTTGGGAGATTTTGGATTACTTTTTCAATTTCACTAGTTGTTATTGGCCTATTGAGGCTTTCTGCTTCTTCTGGGTTCAGTTTTGGTAGATTATACATTTCCAGAAATGTGTCCATTACACCCAGGTTGTCATATTTCTTGTCATATAGTTGTTTGTAATAATTTCTTACAATCTTTTGTATTTCTGAAGTATCAGTGGTGATTTCTCCTCTGTCTTTTCTGATTCTGTTTGTTTGGGTCCTCTCTCTCTTTTTCTTGATGAGTCTGGATAAAGGCTTGTCAATTTTGTTTATTTTTTTCAAAGAACAGATCCTGGACCTGTTGATTCTTCAAATCGTAGTTTGAATCTCTGAGTTATTTAGTTCTGCTCTGATCTTGATGATTTCCTTCCTTCCATTTGCTCTGGGCTTTGTTTGTTGTTGCTCCTCTAGTTCTTGCAGCTTTATGGTTAGGTTGTTTTTATTAACTTCTTGTTACCTTTTTAGGTAGACCTGTATTGCTATAAATTTCCCTCTGAGCACTGTCTTTGCTGTGTCCCATAGGTTTTGGGCTGTTGTATGTTCATTTTTATTTGTTTCCAGGAACTTTTTTCATTTAATCTTTGATCTCATTGTTAACCTATTTATTACTTAAAAGCATGTTATTCAGTCTCCATGAGTTAGAGTATTTTTGTTTTTTTCCCTTGAGATTGGTTTCTAGTTTTAAGCCATTGTGATCTGAGAAGATGCTTGATATGATTTCAATTTTCCTGCATTTGTGGAGGCTTGTCTTGTTACATACCATGTGGTCTATCTTAGAGAATGATCCATGTGCATCTGAAAAGAATGTGTATTTTGCTTCTTTGGGGTAAAAGACTCTGTAAACATCAGTTAGGTCCATTTCCTCTAGAGTATTGTTCAATGCCACAACATCTTTGGTAATTTTTGTTTGGAAGATCTGTCCATTGTTGATAGTGGGGTATTAAAATCCTCTACTACTAGTGTGTTGCTGTCTATATCCTTCTTGAAGTCCTCCAAGATTTTCCTTATATATTTTGGAGCTTCTATGTTGGGTGCATATATGTTTATCAGAGTTATTTCTTCTTGATGGATCGTACCCTTCAGTATTATGAAATGTCCTTCTTCATCTCTTTTTTATGGCCTTCATTGTAGAATCTACTTTGTCTGAAATAAGTATTGTTACTCCAACCTATTCTTCATGTCCATTTGCTCGATATATATTTTTCCATCCCTTCACTCTCAATCTGTGTGGATCTTTTGTTCTGAGGTGGGTCTCTTGAAGGTAGCATATATGTGGGTCATGTTGTCTTATCCATTCAGCTACCCTATGTCTTTTGATTGGCACATTTAATCTGTTTACATTTAAGGTTATTATTGATTGATACTTATTCATTGCAATTTTCTCACTTTGTATCTGTATTGCTCTTTGGCTTTCTCTATTTCTTCTTCTTCTTCTTTTTTTTTTTTTTTTAAGCAGACCCTTTTGCATTTCTTGCAATGCTGGTTTGGTAGAGATGTATTCTTTTAGTCTTTTTTTGTCTAGGAAACTCCTTATTTCTCCTTCCATTTTGAATGAGAGCCTTGCTGGGTAGTGTTCTTGGTTGCAGGCCTTTGTTTACCATTACTTGAAATACTTTTTGCCATTCCCTTCTCCTGGTAATTGTTTCTGTTGAATAATCATTTTTTATCCTTATTGGAGCCCCCTTATAAATTATTTGCTGTTACTCTCTTGATGCTTTTAGGAGTCTCTCTTTGTCCTTGAAATTTGCCATTTTAATCATCATGTGCCTTGGAGTTGATTTGTTTGGGTTGATCTTAATTGGGACCCTCTGTGCTTCCTGAACGTGATTAATGTTTTCATTCATCATGTTAGGGAAATTTTCTATCATTACTTATTTGAACAGGTTTTCCATTCCTTGTTTCTCTTCTCCTTCTGGTATCCCTATTATATGAATGTTATTATGTTTCCTGTTGTCCTGCAGCTCTCTTAAAACCTCTTCATTCATGTTCAGCCTTTTGTCATTCTATTTCAGTGTCTTGGAATATTTTTCTACGTTGTCCTCCAACTTGTTGATCCAGTCCTCTGCTTCCTGTAGCCTACTGTTGATTCCTTCTACTGTATTCTTCAATTCAGAAATTGTATTCTTTATTTTCTCCTGGCTCTTACTAATAGTTTCTAAGTCCTTTTTGATGCTGGTGTAGCTCTCTGTAAGTTCCTTGTAACTTCCCTGGAGTTATTTATAGTTTTCTTTGAGCTGGCTGAGCTCATTGAGCTTCTCTGTCATCATTCTTTTGAATTCCTTATCTGATATGTCGTGTGCCTCTGTTTCATTTGGTGATCTTTCTGGGAATTCTTCCTCTCCTTTTGATGATGGACTAATTCTTTTTACCCCCATTTTGGGTGCCTATTGTTGCTTGTTTTTTCTTTTTTCTTTTTTTCTTGGATTAATCTGCTTTGCTTCCTTGCCTTTGTTGAGGACCCTTCTGTGTTAAGAGATTGTGGAGTTCAGTGTTGCAGTCTCTTGGATTTTCTCCACTTGTTGCTCTTGGGGTGGCCTTTATGTCATTAACTTGGGCTGTCCAGTTGTATTTTGGATTGGTTGTGTATGTTGTTCCTTTCCTTTCAGTTGGCTAATTGCTAGACAGTCCTTCTATCCTTTCTCATACACTGTTTTTGAGCTGTGGGTGTGCAGGGCTGGGCCTACCCCCTCGCATGGGCTTCAAGCTGCTCTTTCCCTGGTGGCCCAGCTGGCACTGTTTTTGGCCCTCCAGCCAGTGCACCTCCCCAATCCCCTGCTCCTGCAGGACTCTTCTCCACCTCTGGTCCAGTGAAGAGCTTCCTCTCTGTGTTGCTGGAGCAAGGCTCTCACACAGTCCCTCCCCTGTAGGAGTTCAATTCCTCGTTCCCTCCGGCATTTGCCCTTACTGCCCACATTTCACTGCTCAGATTTCTAGTCTCCAGGGAGCCTGGAGCTGTCTTCAGTTAAAGACACCCCTCTGGGTAGAGCTGCCACTGCCCAGAGCTGACCTCGGCCCGTGGCTGGTTTGGAACTGTCTCACCTGCACCCCTTTAGGTCTCTGCTGCCTCTGGGCTGTGCTCCCCTGAGTCCAGATGCTTATTGCTCCAATTCTTAGGGACCTGCAGACATCTTGTGCTCCCTATCCTATCCTCCTGCTTCTCTGGCACTCGAGAAGGCCATCAGCACTGCTCTCTATTCTGTCGCCATCTTTCCACCTGTATTTATGTTTAAGGAAACATAGGTACAATATGCTCAATGTCACTAATCATCAGAGAGATGCAAATTTAAACCACAATGAAATGTTACTTCACACCTGCCAGAATGGTTACCTGCAAGAAATCAACACACAACAAGTGCTGTGAGGATGTAAAATAAAGGGATCCCTAGTGCACTGTTGGTGGAAACGCAGACTGATGCAGCCTCTGTGGAAAACACTATGGAATTTCCTCAGAAAATTAAAAATCGAACTGTTCTGTGACTCGGTGATCCCATTTCTGAGAATATATCCTAAGAATCCCAAAACACTGATTTGAAAGAATATATGCACTCCTATGTTCATAGCAGCATTATTCACAAGAGCCAAGATCTGGACTATAAACAGCCCAAGTGCCCATCAGTAGATGAGTGGATAAAAAAGCTGTGGTACATTTATAGGATGGAATACTATGCAGCCATGAAAAGAAGGAAACGTTGCCTTTTGTGACAGCATGCATGGACCTGGAGATTATTAAGTGAAATGAGCCAGTTAAAAAAAGACAAATATCACATGATCACTCATATATAGAATTTAGTGAACAAAATAAACTGACAAACAAAATAGAAACAGTCATGGGCACATGGAAGAGACTGAGAGCTGTCAGAAGGGAAGTGGATGAAAGAAGGTACATAATTTAGAGACAAAGATAACAATGGGGTGATAGCCAGAGGGATGGAGTAGGGGTAGGGGCTGGGTGGAGGTGGGCAAATGAAGGGAAAAAGAGAAATCTGTAATAGCATCAACAATAAAGTTTAGAAAAAGGAAATATAGTTTCAGTGAGTTGGTTAAATGACTTACTTTTATGCAGTACTTGCAGACTGATTGAGATGTACAGCTGATGTTGGTGGAAAAAAAAAAAAGAGAAAAAATGAAAATTTTAAACTGCTGCCTTTTTCTCTTTGCTGAAAAGAGGGCGATCCAGAGTGGGTGGTCTTTTGTCTCTGGAAGCCCATGGATTGGTGCTACAATGTGTCAAGGTAAGTCCTACATGCAATGGGAATGGAGATGGAATTTCATAGCACATTCAGGTGAGGACTTTGGGAGGTGACAGTGTCCAGAGAAGCACATTGAGGGTGGGAGCCTGCAGTTCCACTGAAATGCATAATGTTGGGTTCTGCGAAAGTCAGCAGTATCCGTTACCTTCCTAAATGCTCACATGAGTGATTGCAAGGGAAATTTGAAAGCAGTGGGGTGGGTCATGGTAGGACAGGGAAGACAACCATTGCAGGAGTTAAGAGACAGCAAAGACTGTGGTTTAACAAGCAGGAACCATGCATTAGGACAGTCCCATCGGACAGTCCCACAGCCCCTGAAAACTCCAGACAGCCTAGGACTTTCCACTCTACATGATGGAGTTTTGCTTGAATTTCAGAGGGGCCATGAGCTTACCTGGGACACATGAGTGTGAGGGGGCCTGTAATTTAGGAAACATGTTAAGGTAGGGCCCAGAGTCCACATGGCTGCTGTGGGACACATTATTGCCAAAGAATATGAATATTTATAACAAGATGTAGATAGGAAGTGAAAGACAATGGCCATAGTTGAAAGTGGCCTAATAGGTATGAAAATAAAAGAAGTGAGAAGTACCTGAGGATTGAAAATCATTAAAAACAATTACACTAACAATAATTGTAATGGACAACAAAAATCCCTGACCTGGAAGTGCTTTATTTTCAAAAGCTTCCCAGTAGTTAATGAGAATGAGAGAGGAGAGAGTAGGGAACATGATTTTTAAAAAATCATTCTTTTTATTATTTTTTAATATTTTATTTATTATTTTCAGAGAGAGGGGAAGGGAGAGAGTTAGAGAGGGAGAGAAACATCAATGTGTGGTTGTCTTTCACCTGCCTCCAGCTATGGACCTGGCTGAAGACCTGGCCCGTAACCTGGCTTTGTGCCCTGCCTAGGGAATCAAACCAACAGCTCCTGGGTTTGCAGGCCAGTGCCTTTATCCACTGTGCCACCAGCCAGGGTGGGAACATGATTTTTGTGGAAAATTTATTTTTACCTCAATTTAGAAATGTGAATTGGGTTTCACTGGCCTAATCAGGAGGGGGAGTTTAATTGTGGTTCATTCTCTCTTCCTGCCAGCTGCAGGCCCCTCCCCTTCACCATGTACATATGCGGTGACTATGCTGTTCTCCATACTTGTGACTGTGGAGTCTGACATCCAGTATTGGCTATGGCCATACTGTAACAGTTCCCTTATTCACTTGGGCTGGGATTAATGTCAACTAAGTTAGTAAGCAAGAATTCTGAGCTTTTGGCAAGTCCCTTATCAAGGAGCCACTGATTTGGCTCATGTCTAGTTAATCATGTTTCCATGGAAAATCCATAGTTTTCCAATTTATTACAATTGGAGAGTTTATATCTCCTTCCCCTCCTTGCCCATGTCATGGTATTACCTAATACCTTTCTCCAAGAAGCTAAAAGCCCCAAATTTTACATGGTTGTTTCAGGTTATTCAGGCCTTCCTTGACTGCCCAACATAAAAGATATCATCTCATACCATCTCCCCTCCCCAAGAAACCGAGGCACTTTCTATGTCACCACCATTTAATTTACTTTATTCCACCTTATTTGTTTTATTCATCACATAGTCTGGAATTTGTTTTGGTAATCATTCTTTTCTTCCCCCACTGGAATATGGGGCTCACTGGAACAGTAATTCTTGCCTGCTTCGTGTACTGTCATATCTTCTCAGTCTAGAATAGTGACCAGGAAATAGTATGTGGTTAAAATTACTTTATTGGGTAGTCAGTCCTTTTCTCGTGACCAAAGCAGGCTTGCTTTTTAGAAGGATAATTCTGGAGATAGTATGGAAGGTACCATAGAAACAGTAAGGATGGTGACAGGCTGAACAAAGGCAAGAATGATGAAAAAAGAAAAGCCCAGAAGCCTGGACTGGTTCATGTCCCCTTGAGTAGGAAGAGCTAGGTTTCCTGGCATTGAGTACTGGTATTGGCACTCCATGCCTGGAATGCTTTCTCTGGCTTACCCTTTCAGTCTCACCTTAACTGTAACCTGTTCATAGAGGTCTTTCTGGGAAGTGGACACGCAGGGACTCCTACAACCAGCTGAGGTTCTGAGATGCTCTCACAAAATGCCCTGAGGACTTTAAGGTCAGCACTGAGGCCCTTAGGAAGTGAGTTCCCATGAGGCAGAAACTTGTCTTTTTAGCATGTGACACATAGTAAGTGCTTAGTAAATATTTATGGAATGAATAAATGGACTTCCTATAGTTTCTTTTGTTTTACCATTAACATGTTTGTCTACTTTGATGTTGCAGTTATATGTATCTTTTCTTTTGGATGTGAACTCTTACAGCTGTTTGTTGTGAATGACTTGTCCATTTCAGAAGATAGCTCTGCCAGGTGCTAATGCTGTTCACTTACAGGTCAGATGTTTCCTTGCTTCCCACACCACTGCCTTCTGGACTGGTTTAACTTGGAGGACATCCTTGCCTGTGACTATGCCATTGATTCAGAAATTCAGTCATAGAGAGACTTTGGGTCAGAAGGAGCTCAATTATAAACTCCAGTGACTTTACTAACACTAGTCTAAAATGGGCTCATAGGAGTGCAGTAACAGGTATGAGAATTCAGATAAAATCAGATACACTTGCTGTGTGCAGGAAACTGGTGTATGCCATGGGGGATACTTCAAAGCTCAAACATACCCTCAAGGGGCAGTGTGCCAGCTGGAGAAATGACACTCTACTCCAGAGTGACGACATTGGACATACAGATGGAGAAGCTGTGGAAACAGATAGGATGCCTGGTGGACAGTTTCCTTTGGAGTGGTTGTGACCTGGGCTTGAGATTTTAGAAATTATAAAGGTGGCAGCACATATTCAGAATGGTGATTTTAAAGGAACAGGAAGATCCCAAATTGTTAGAAAAATGAAAATATCCTTAATGCAGATTGTATTCGTGGAGGGAGAAAGGTGGACCAGTGGGCCATTTTCTTTGCTAACAGTGAGTGATGTGAAGGGCAGGGTATGTCTGGCCTACGTTAACTAGGATCTCAGAATTCTCAACACCCTTTAGGAAATGTGTGTTAAATACCACCCTTGTCCTAGCATTGTGAAGATTACACCAGCCCATAGGCAACACAGCTTCAGTTTCCCAGGTAGCCCAGGCAGGGAAGCTAGTCCATGACTCAGGATTCGGAAGAGATTCTTAGCTCTGAGACTCTCTGCATAGCTCAGAGAAGGGAACAACAGCTCTCTGGGAAAAGACAAGAAATTTTCCCCACATAGTGAGAAAAGATGCAGGGGCTTAAATTAAGAGCCATTTGTCTAGAAGTCCCAAGATAACCCATGTCCCTCACTTCCTGTGTGGACACAGTGGCACAGAGAAGTCCAGCAGCTTCCTCAACGTCCACTTGGAGCTGGAATTTTCTGCAGAGTCTGGGAATCCAGCTACCATATACTTTGGATGGCCATTGGGCACATCCTCCTACTTGTCATGGTTGTGAGTTAGTGGCTAAAATCCTCAAACCCTGGTTAAGCTCTAGGGGCATATAAATGAGTCACTCTTTAATACAAATTTGTATTTACTTATTTATTTTATCTTCAATCAAGCACATAGTTACTGATTTTAGAGAGAGGGGAAGGAAGGGAGAGAGAGAGACAGAAACATCAATGTGAGAGAGAAACATCGATCTATTGCCTCTTGTGCGTGCCTTGACTGGGCACTGAACCTGCAACCTAAGCATGTGCCCTGACAGGGAATTAAACCTGCAACCTTTACCAGATAATGCTCTAACTAACTAAGTCACACTGGTCAGGACTAAATGAGTCACTCTTGATCTTCCCAAATACCAAATAAAATTCAACAAGCTTTTATATAAAACTGACCTTTATTGCAATTAAAAAAGGACAAAGACAATTTGATAAGTGCTTTTAATTACAACGTACCTGCTATTTACATGTAATTATATTTTATACATAGCTTAAGTAAGGTCCATTACATGTAAACGATAAGATACTAGAAGTTTAACTCCAGCTTTTGGGGAACATTCAGAATAAAAATACTATAGGCAGAAACACAGATAACAAATAACCATTTCTGTCCTTAGGTACCATTATTAGATAATGATCAAGACCTGGCCCCAAAAGAGAGTTGTAAATATGAATCAAATAAAAACTTACTCTTTATATGACTAACAGTATTGCTATTGTTTAAGCCCTAAACATAATTGGATTATTAAAAATAATACAACATCAATTTATACAGCACCTTCCTTCCAGAGTCCAAAGCATTGGTATTTCTCTACATTATCTCATTTGTCCCCATAACATCCCTATGAGGTAGGCAATGGTTGGTATTATCTCCATTTTTTATATAGAGAAACTGAGGCACAGAGAAGTTGAATAATTTGCTCAATGTCACACAGTAAAGTCAATGCTGGAACAGTGACCATAGAGTCATGAGTTCATATCCAAAACCAATGCTTCTTTTTAAATTATTCCTCTGAGAATTTAATTCTTGCTTCTTTTTAAATTATTCCTCTGAGAATTTAATTCTATACCTCAATCAACATTTTCAAGAAATAAAAAATGTGGTTTTTTTCTCCTATAAAAATTGTTGAACTACTATAGGCAAGAAACACATACTCTGGGGTAGATGTTAGACTGATGCTACACTGTTCTACATTTTGTGAAAGTCTTTGTTTCTCCATTATGAGGAGTTTCTTTCCTTAGATAAAACAAAGTCAGAAGACTTTAAATAAAACATTTGAAAGGATGTTTCTAATGACCTACAAATTATTTTATTAACAATACTACCCTATCTATGAACCAAGTTGATTTCCGAAATTTATAAAGAGGGAAATATCTAAACAATAATTTAAATCTTAGACATAGTTCTGATCATTTATATCTACTTACATCTTGCTCCTTAAGAGATTCAGGGTGATGGACAGGGATTTGGGATAGTACATTTTCCAGACACATGAACAGGAGCAGGAGGCCTTGCCCATGTCACTTCGTTCAAATTACTTCTGGTCCCTGCTCTGCGAGCCCCACAGAATCAAGAATGTAGTGGGTACTCAGAAAAAAATTGGAAAAAAAAGTATCAAAGTCAGGCATACAGGACCTTCTCAAATGCTTGTGGATGTGAAATTCAGCTTTCCTGACATTTTTCACCGGCTTCTATCTACACAACAATCGCGGAGCAGTTGCTTCCCGGGCCACCAGGGGGCAGCAGGGAGCAGCCCACAGGATCAGCTTTCTCCGGGAAATAAACAGAGAAGCCTGTGTTCAAATACAAATGGTAAAAATGTATGCAGGCTTATGGGGTGGGTCATGAACACCATGTTAAGTTCATTTATGGGTTTTACATGAAAAATACATAAAAAACTTGTCCAGGGAACGTTCAAGTCCATTATACAGAGACTTCGGCCTTTGTGTCAGTCTCCTGGCCCAGGGAAGGAAATTGCTATCACGGAAGCCTCTCCTACCTCAATGGGGACCTAAAGTTAAAAAAAAAAACACAAAAAATTCTCTTTAAGCTTATGAAAGGAAAAAGGAAGAGTTTGTCTTAAACTCATGGTTTCCAACTTGAGTAAAAAAGAAAAAAAAAAAAAAAAAAAAAAAAAACCACACACACACACACACAAAAACAAAAGGAAACAAAACCAGGTATTACAAGCAGACAGTCCTGGAGTACAGCCTCCAGGGACAAAGGCTGGTCTCTCTTTTTCCCTGATTGTCCTGTTAAGGGTGCCAAAGTGGTATATAGGGTGGATTAAAAAAAATTAAATGCATAAGAGAATGAGCAGGTATCTGTTCTGTTAATTTGGAAAAAAAAATTACACTCCAGAATATCCCATTCAAATAATAACTATGATATTAAGTTTACTTAGAGTGAACTTAAAAAATTCAAAACTAAACAAAACTATCAAAACTAACGATGGTGGATCCTTAGGTGTCCAGAAAAGGAGATCCGCAGCCACTGTGTTACCATTCACCTGGGCTCATCCTTAAAGGGGCTTGGTTTCCCACTCTAAACATCAGTTTGCCTAGAAACGGCCAGGTTGTTCAGGGTCTGGTATCTCCAGTTAGATGCTTGAACACTCTTGTTTCCTCAGGAGAGTAGTTCAAACTGACTATAACTAGCATAACTCACAAGATATATTTCACAGGACGAAGGGGGTCCAATAGCTACTTGGCTAAAACATGTTGTTTTATAAATGATCACTTCTGACAAGGAAGGGGGTTTCCCCTTTAAAATAATCAGTGTCCTACCTTACAAGAAACGATGTGTTTGCTGTCACAAAGATTGATCTTCACTGGAGCTTCATGAGACCCTGGGGACAGCGAGCTTACCAGTTATAGCATGGCTGTGTGAGGATTTTTTGCATTTTCACAAATTTTTCTGTTTGAATTTAACAGAATTTTGTAAAAGCTGTTTTCCATGGCCCCTTAGTAACAAGCATTCATTCCTATGAGAGATGTGGGCATGTGGGTACCTGGTTGGGCAAAGCTCAAGACAAAGGCCAACTAGCAACTGTTTCCTGGGGTTGGTCTGTGGTTTTATCTGAGCAGCCTGCCATGCAGGACAATGAGGTGGGCAGAACTGTCCGCTCACCTGGCAGTAGGAGGCTCTAAGCCAGGAGGCAGGGGTGTGAATGGCATTTGAAGACAGACAAGATAGGACATCCTGGAAACAGCAGATTAGGAGGGACTGGGCGGGGGGGGGGGGGGGGGGGGGGGGGGGGGGGGGGGGGGGGGGGGGGGGGGGGGGGGGGGGTGAAGAGGCCCAGAGGTGGTACTAGGCAAAGTGACAGAGAAGGTATTCTCTGTAGGAGGGGCCTAAGTGAGACTGGAAGAAATAGTGCCTTCCTGCCCACAATCTTCAGACTGTTCCATAAAAGAACTGGAGTTAGGGAGGAAGAAATTATAAGTTGTGGAAGTCAATATGAGATTTTTGAATCAAAACTAAGGTTTAAAAGTTCCCTGTATAACTTTCTCACTCTTTTGTAAGTTGAAAAATTTGACCATGGCAGAGACTTTTTGACATATTGAGTCAAAATGCCACTCAGCATCATCAATTATTTTTGAGTAAGAGGAGTATTTTGAAACTAATTGGGACAACCTAGCAGGCAATGTGTCACTTTTTTTGGAAATAATTTTTATGAGGAAAATATGCATTAACAATGAAATATAAATTCCTATTTGCTTAGGTATATTTCATACTCTCCCTGAAGTTAAAAGGTAACAAAATTAAAATATTTACTGCTGTCACTTTAATAAACAGAAGTCTGAGGAAATAACAATTACTGGCCTTAATAATCCATTACACAAGGTGCCCTGAGATACCCAGATCCTGATACATTTTGAAAAATACTCACAGCATATAAGTGGTGAGCAAAGAAAAATCTGATCAAACTGCATTAAGATAAATGGTTACCAAATTGAATGCTTTAAGAAATTGCCTTTTTAACAAAAATTGCATTTCTCATTTCATCTGGCATGAAGAGGAATCTGAATTATTGTTTCTTTGTTAAATAAAATAAGAACCTGGAAAAACAATGAAATGCTTCATAAATATTAGAGGCTGGACATAAGCATAGACCTAAAATGAGCAGTAAGGGCAAAAAGCACTTATAACTGTTCTCTTCTGGACCATAATTTCATTTAATTTATTTTGGTAATTTCAGATGAAGACTCTAATTTATCATGGTTTCTAGACTGATCTCTCTAAGTCAAACACTTGCTAAGTGTGTACAACTTGTCTAATGCCACTGTCATAAACAATGTATTGAAGAAAAGGTACAATACAGAGCAAGAAAATACTGCCACAGGATCAAGAATCTCAATTTCATTGCAAATAAAGCCATATTTGATATAGACAAGTTTCTATTTTCACTTCAGTCACTTATTAATAGCAAACATTACACTTTAACTTTGCCCAAGTACACAGCACAATAAGCCTGTCAAGATTTCCTTGAAATATCCATCAGTACCTACTGGGCTTCCAGCAGCCAAAGTGAAGCTGACTGGGCACCAGAAATCAACACTTTCAGGGGAACAGCATCACTAGATCCCAGAGAGTCACATTCTTACAAGGAGCATGGAAAATTGTCACTGACTCATTTACAAAGTTCTCAAGCTGTCTTGTACTGAAGTTCTGTGATTACAGTGCAGTCATCATCTCAGAGCAGCTGTTTTATACATTAGTCTCCAGCCCTGCCTATGGATTCTGTTGTTTCTGAATAGAGTGCAAGAAAATGGCTGCACATGAGAACAGGTTCTATTTCTGCTACCTGATGGGGTCACCTTGCTATGGGCCCATCCTGGCTCATGTGGCTTTTGTAGCTTTTAGCCAAATCTCTTCTCCAACACCTGAGACAACTTGTTTATATCTCCTCCTGTGAGGCTGAATATATAGTGAATCACATGGATAATAAAATTATTTAAAATACCACTGCTGTTCAGCTAGAATAATTATGGAAACAATTTAAAATCTGAATTTAGTCATTAGAAAAACTAAATGAGGGCAACTTAAGAAGGGTTTCCTATAATTACCAAATGAAAACTATTGGAGAATTGTTGTTTCTGTTCTGCTCTCATTATGATAGTCTTCATACTAGTAAAATAAATGTTCAAAATACTTAATTGAATACTAGGACATGTCCTAATTAATTAAGCACCAGAACATATATATGTATATATATATATATATATATATATATATATATATATATATATATGTATATGTATGTGCATGTGCACGTGTGCATGCGTGTGCATGTGTGTATGTGTGTGTGTAGTTTGTTACTGGTTAAAGTGAGTAAATGCTCTCTAATTAGAAAAATGAAAATACAATATGAGAAATAAAGATAGTGACATGCTGAGGTTAAGTTTTATTTCTTGATGTTGTCTACCTACTATTAATTAGCTCTCAATTTGAATTAACTCTTCAACTTTGAGGGCAAATAAATTAGTAATATATATGCCTTTTTCCCAAAAAAGAGAGCTTCCAAAGCTTTCCTAGAACTAATGATGTAATTTAGTGCAAGGCAGTAACAAAAATTACTTTTCAAGTTTAAATTTTCCTCAAACATTTCACATAAAACAGGTTACACTTCTCTGCTGACTGTATTTGGGAAATAGTAAAAGCAGCAGAAAGAAAATTCTCCTAATCTTTAAAAATATCTGAACAAAGACAAAGAACCTACTTTTAGACAAGGTAAGTTTATAATTCTGACTTATAAGATGAAAATTTTTTTCCTAAAATTTATTTTTACCTTTTTGTATAATTTCACTAACCTAGGTTATTAAATGGAATGTATAATACAAATGTCAAAGTTGACTTTTAAAGATACAATAAGGTTTTTTAAATAATTACCTTTTATATATTTGAACTGTAGCATTTAACTCATTATGAAACCCTTTTCTAAAGAAGTTGTAGGCTTCTTTGTTCAATTTTGTTCAATTCAAAGAATGTTGCACAGATTTTCAGCAAATACAGTAAAAGTGAGAGCACTTATGAAATACTGAGTATGAGGTCAAAACAGTGATGATACATTAATAACTATCCTTCACTAAGGTGCCAACAGTCTACAGAACAGGGCTATTTGCTGAGGCTGTCTCCTCCCCTGACTGTCCTGGGTTCTGCTGTCCATTCATTTTTTGGGCTCTGGATGGGAGAACCTTGTATTTCCCTTTAAAGTATACTTCCAACACTTTATGTTCCAGTTTATTCTTAGCCCTGGCTTGCAAATCAAGAGAGATAGTTCAGTGTGTATTTTCTGGCTATCGCACAGCTTGTATTTCAGTACTTGTACGGGAAATTCTGATAATGGCATTTCAAGAGGATATGACTATTTATAAAGAGCTTCTCTCTAGAAATTTATACTTTAGAGATGATACCCACTTCCTTAGCAATAAGTAAGACATCATGAAATATGACAAACTTGAGTGGTCAGGTGCTCAGGAAAGACGTGATGCCATAGGCACAGTGCTGGAGGCCACAGGACTTAGCTATCACTGTGCACTAAAGGAATCCTATGTCACAGAGACAGCTGGGTCAAACTCATTAATATTATACAGTAAAAAGTACCAGGCAAAACAGTGCTTATGTAGGATATGAATTCAGAGGGCAAGCGTCTTGCACCATCCTGATATCTCCTTAACTAAGGGGCTTTTGCCATTATCTTCTTTTTCATTTTTAAAAGATTTTATTTATTATTTTTAGAGAGAGGAGAAGGCAGAGAGGGAGAGAGACATCAATGTACGGTTGCCTTTCACCTGCCTCTAGCCACAGACCTGGCTGGAGACCTGGCTTGCAACCTGGTTATGTTGCCCTGGCTGGGAATCAAATCAGTGACCTTTGGGTTTGCAGGCTGGCACCTTATTCACTGTACCACCAGCCAGGGTCCATTATCTTCTAATCAATGGTGACAGTGCTCATGCACACGGAGTCTTGAAGCAGGAGACCAGGCTGACTGAAAAATGACAACCAGTTTGCTTGAACAGAGATCACTTTACAATTTCAGAAACATATTACAGAGCAGTCATAAATCAAGCCATGAGTGTGAGGGATGGAAAACACCTCATTGAGCATCTTTGAGCAGCTGGTCCCTACAGTTTTCAGACGAGATCATGTTTTCCTTTGAGCCTCCCTTTCCCACCTGGGAATCTGATTCATTGCAGAGGTTGCAGGCCACATCAGGAACTTAGGGGCGCCAGAGACTTAGCGACTTTCACGAAGAGATCAGGCTAAAATTGCAACCAAATGTGTGGCAGCAGAGACCAGTTTATGGAAGGTGGGACTGTGCGTTTTGAGCATAACTCCCACTACAGTGACCCTCCCCCTCCCGCAGGATGGTGAAAACCTTGTGCCTTGAGCAAGTGACAGGTGCTCGTGGTTGCCCTGGTTCCAGCTGGTCACTGCGTGTGGCCTCTCCCACTGCCCTCTTAGGATCAGTGGTGGTCTTACCAGGGTGGGCTGGGAACTGCATAGGCACAGGCCACTTTCTTGACAGCAGAATCATTTCTGGGTTTTATCATCCTAACCAGCAATTTTCAACCTTTTTTTCATTCATGGCGCACAGAAACTAATTACTAAAATTCTGTGGCCCACCAAAACATGTTTTGTTTTATTCTGACCTGACCAACAAATAGGCATAGTTTGTATTCATTCACACTCGATGGCTATTCGTTGGCTGTTTTCAATTTTTTCACTTGATAATCTAAGGGAAAAGAGGTCAGTGCTCCTGACTAAATAGTCAGGTATTACATATTTTTAAAAATTCTTGCAGCACACCAGTTAAAAATTGCTGTTCTAATCACTTCTTCAATTCCATAGGAGCTTCTTTTAATTAAGCCTGAGGTGAGAGGAAGGTTTCTCTTACATTAGCAGTCATTATAAATCTCCCCAGACATTTCCCAGGAAGACAGATGTGCTGCCCCCAGTGCCTAACCACTCGGTTGACATCTGGGACTCCTCCCTGTTTCCTGTGTCCAAAGATAGCAGATCTCTTCAGACACCAGGATAACAAGCCCCATAGAGTAGCCTTTATCGCAAGTTGTTCCATCAGGTATAACTTAGAGGAGTTCACATTTGGGGTTTTTTTAATGCATATTTCACTGTTTGAATTTAATGTTGAAATCTGGACATCTGACCCATTATTCAACAACATTGGTTCTGCACTCAATAAGAAGCAAAGGAAGCAATAAAACAATGTATGTACACACACACACACACACACACACACACAAAAGGGACAGGTGCATTCAGGGTGGTATGGCCGTAGACCCTACAGTTTTCAAACGCTTCCTCCTCTCAATTGCATTTTGTCGTAAGTGACAACAGTAAGATGATGCAATCTGAAAAGTCACAAATGTCCCAGAGGTGTAGAATAATTGCTTGCCTCCCTGTTTTCCCTTTAACAGGGCAGGATAACTCTCTCTTTGTAGCCCATACTGCATAATGACCAGTTCCATTTAAAATGGAAAGTGAATAACTTTCCCAAAGTTGGCCTTATAAAATCTAAAGAGATGATTAAATTCAAGCCAGGCTGACATTCAATCTAAGTTATTATAAACACTGATTTTTGTAAAATGAAGGGGGAAAAAATTCCAACACAGTTTGCATTCGCAAGTACTGGACTACAGAATTCATTATCGTTTTCTTCAAAATGTCATCAAATATTAGGGATTTTACTTTTGTGAATCATTCACAGCCACTCTTAGTCAGATTTTGTTCTTCTTTCCATTTTTACCACTTCAAAATTTTCAATAATTTCCACCACAAAACCACTGAAAATGATCATTTATGATTATTCCACTGATTTCTCCAAGAGTTAGATGATCTTGATAAAGAGCTCCAAGTACCATTTGAAAAGTTTGAGTCTTTAAAAACCTTCAATTTTTAAACACTTAGAACAATTATAATGATGATTTGTAAATACCTAGCTTATGTGCTTTATGGTGCCTTTTCAAAATGAAAGTATAAATCATTGTACATAAAATCAAAATAGCTAATATACATTTTTTTCTGGTACATTCTAGAAATCAGGCATTAAACATAAAACAGCTTATAAATTTATATAACAAAAATAAATGTTTACATTTAACCTCAGCTGTATTACCTTAGGGCAGCAGTTAACTTGTGGGACTCATGCTGTGGTGTGGCTGCACAGATCTTCAGAAACACTCATTCAAGTCCACAGCCCAACAGAGGCGGCCATCATGTCTGGCCAGATATGAGGTCTGTGCCCCAACGTAGACATTAAGGCTCTCTGTTTTGGAGGAATGGGCCTTGGGCTAAAACAAGTATGGAAGTATCACAGTGTTCACTGCATATACTTCAAAGGTTCTGAAGTTTCAAATGCTGGGAGGAAAATTGTTTTGACTAGAAAAATAAAATAAAGTATCTAAAAATGACTTCAAGTCCTTTGGGAGAAGCTGCTGATGTGGAGTGCCCATATCAGAAGGCATGAAGACTCAAGACCTTTGAGGGGTGTACCTGATGGTATCAGCAACTACGGTTTCTTACCATCTGAAAACACTTTCACCGAAGGCAAAAGCCAAGCCCTGTGGACAAATTTCCTTGGAATGAACCAGTAGGAATGGGGAGATTTCCAGGGGGAAATAGCAGATGGAACCAAGAAAAGGAAGGATGGAAACCTGGCTCTTCTGAATGGCAGTATTTAGGGAGGTGGAGTTGTGGTTCTCCACTGACAGCTGGGATTTATTCTGTGGGTGCTGGGACAGGAGGACATGTGCTTGGGTGTGGCAGGGTCCTGCAGCCAGGTGTGCATCTTCCTATTTCCAAGCCATCTGGGCAGCTTCACTGTCCTCAGTCACCAAAGCAACATGTAAAGTGGAAGGGACACTGCTCCTTGCCTTCTTGTCCCTAAACAGCTGGTCCAAGGCTGTCAGAGGCTATCTTCCATGCTTCTAGAGCCTGGTGACATCTCTACATTGTTGCAAGTCTCCAATGCTTTCATAGTCATTCTCCTTTGGGAAAGGGTAGTGGTGGCCATTGGTCTCCAGGGTGGCCTTTTCATCCTCTCTGCTCAGAGTTTGAATTGCCTCATAGTCGGGCTCCTCCTGGGGTCTCCCTGCCTGTGGAAGTGTGCTGATGCTGTTAGGAGTTTTCTCCAAGTCCTTAACACTCGCATAGAGGTCATTACAGAAAACTAGTGGCCTCTGAGCAGTTCCTGGGCTGGGCTCTGGCGCTTTGGGCGACTGTCCTGATTTGTTCCCAGATTGTCCAGGTTTATTTACAGATGAATACATGGCTGAGATCTACAAAACAAAGGCTGAATCAAATAAAAATCTTCAAGCTTGATTTTCCCTCCCACCTTTCAATGGCAAGCTAGATACTTGGCACTCCAACATGTATGTCCCTCGAAAAATTTTGTTCTGATTGCCCTCCCCCAGCTTTATTGAGATATGATTGATATACAACACAGGTAAGTTTAAGGTGTACAACATGATGATTTGATACACATCTATACTGTTAAATAATTACCACAATGAGGTTAATTAATACCTCCATTATCATGTTACCATCTTGGGGCTGTGGCAATAACACTTAAGCTATCACCTTAACAATTTTGAGTATATCATTAACTCTAGATATATGCTGGGCATGTGCTCTAAGAACTTGTTCTTATAGTTTGAAGTTGTACCCTTTGACCAACATCTCCCTATCTCTCCCCCACCCTCCAGCCCCTGGCCATCACCAGCCTATTCTCTCTATGAGATCAGCTTTTTATTAGATTCCACATATATTTGAGAATATAATGTATCTGTCTTTCTCTGTTTGGCTAGTGTCACTTGGCATAATGCCCTCAAGGACACAACTCGTAGAACTTTCTTCTTTTAATAGCCAAATAATATTCCGTCGTGTATATATGAGGTCTATCTGGAATAAAGTCCAGCCATTGTTAATATAATGAGAATGGTTTGTGTAACATCGATGTAACCTGGCAGCCAAGGAGAGTGAACTGGATGCACATGCAATAATAACTGGATGCAATAACAACTTCACTGTACCAGTCAGTGGAGGCAATAGATGCCATTGAGTGAGCATGTATACTGTGTCACTGTCACATTAAAAATGACTGAGTAGAGAAACAAATCTGCGTCAAATTTTGCATTAAGCTTGAACATTCCTCTGCAGAATCAGAAGACTCAGAAGGCTTTCAGGGAGAATATTGAATGTATATGGTCTATAATCAACAAAGATTGGCAACTGCAAGAACCAGAAGCTGATCTGGGGATTCCAAAAACTTTGAGCACTGTGTCTGAGATTTTGATGTAGGATCTTGGCATGAAATGTATAGAGGCAAAATTTGTTCTGTGGCTTCTGCTACTATAGAAGAAGGAACATGGTGCTTCAGTTGCTAATGACTTGATTTAAAACTGCTACCAATGAACCAGATTTCCTCAATAAAGTCATAACCATAGATGAATGGTGGGTCTACTGCCATGGTCCAGAAATGAAGGCCCAGTCATCCCAATAGAAGTCACCTGGTTCTCCATGTCCGAAGAAGGCGTGGCAAAGTTGTAGCGAGATCTAGACCATGTTAACTATGTTTATTTGTTTGGGAAGGTTCTGTGCATCACAAATACAACCCTCTGGACCAAAGAATTAATAAGGAATACTACTCAATGTTCTTTGTGGGTAGAGATGCAATACAATGAAAACTGCCAGAGCTATGAGCAACTGGTGATTGATAGCTTCATCATGACAATGTACCCATTCAGGTATTAAGTCTCTTATAGAGATTTTTGGTGAAACACCAGATCACCCAGGTGACTTGGCTTCCCCACAGCCCAGATTTGGTGTCCTGAAACTTCTGGCTTTTCCAAAAACTAAAATCCCTTTTGGAGGGGAAGAGATTCAGATCATCAGTGAGATTCAGGAAAATATGATGGGGCAGCAGATAGCAATTCCAACAAAGGAGTTTGCAGAGTGTTTTGAACAGTGGAAGAGATGCTGGCAAAACTGTGTAAGGTCCCAGGGTGCCTACTTTGAAGGGGGCTGAGGAGTCATTGTCCTATGTACAATGTTTTTTGTATCTTCTTCAATAAATGCCTTTATTTTTCATATTTTATATATATATATATATCCACATTTTCTTTATCCATTCATCAGTCAACAGACACTGAAGTTGCATCCAAATCTTGGCTGCTGTGAATAACGCTGCAATGCACATGGAGGGTACAGGCATCTCTTTGAGATAGTGATTTTATTACCCTCAGATAAATGCCCAGAATTGGGTTCTTTATCATCCATACTAATCCTGGAATACATCACTAGAAAGCAATTATGTAGATTACCTTCAATGTTGTAAGTAAACTAGTCCTGTTAGCACAATTCCATAAAAATGTGGTTCTTGCCAGTCTGCAGAGGTTATGAGAGAGGGTGGGTGGGCCACTCAAGACCCCCAGGACCTGACCGCAGCATCATTTCATTTTATTTCTGTATCAGAAGGATATTTCACTTGAAAATGAGTTCTACTGCTTTATAAAAAAGGCAGAAAACATTTACTAGATGAGTGATTTTCAAACAGTGGGCTCTGAACCAGGAGTAGCAAGATCTGGAAATTTATGAGAAAGGCACATTCTGATCCTGAACCACTGAGTCAGAAATTCTGAGGCTGGGACTCAGGTTCTATTGCTTATGTGACAACCACTAAATTGGACTTTGAGCCACTTTCCTGCACTAAAGTGGTCAGAAGCATAGTCCTGATTCTAATCAGCAGTACACATATTTTTCTGAGTATGGTTTTTATTTCATTACATACTGTTGGTTAAGTAAACACAATAGGGCTAAACTTCTTTAGTGGGAAAATTCATTCTTATTTACAATCAGACAACTCATAAATGAAACTGGATACAATTGATTATAGGAACGCTCTTTCCCACTCAAGGAGCAGACTGTTTGTCAAGCGTACCTACCTACTCAGTGTCAATATACATCCCATATAGTTTCTAAAATTTAGATTGATTTAATTAGTTGATTAAAAAATATTTTATTCATTATTTTTCAGAGAGAAGGGCAGGGAGGGAGGAAGAAAGGGAGAGAAGCATCAGTGGTTGCCTTTTACTTGCCTCCAGCTAAGGACCTGGCTGGCAACCTGGTTATGTGCCCTGGCTGGGAAATTGAACCAGCAACCTTCGGGTTCACAGGCCAGCACCAATCTACTGAGCCAAGCCACATCAGTCAGGGCTCAACTTAATTTTAATTGGCAATGCTAGAGTAGATGTGCTGATTAAGAGATTATCTGGGGAATTATTTTGTTGTTAGAAATCATGGTTATAAATAAGTAAACATGTCCTTCATTACCTGTACTTATCTTGACCCCAGTGACAGATATATCTAACACCCAGGAAATAAATGAACATGCTTCCTGACAGATGCATGACTTTGCAAGTATGGAGCAAGCTCTGCCTACTTCCACACAGCCACATGCTGTGGATGGATCTCCAGGTGGCCTCACCAATTCCAGCTTCAGGCAGGCCTACTGCATGTTAGCTGGTCATTTGCGTGAGGATGGCTCACCACAGGCTGGTGGCTCACTGTTGCCAGGCCATGACAATCCAAAGCTTCAGTCACAGAAATAATCTCGGGCAATTCTGGCCATAGTGATCTGACCATTCAATTAACACTCGCACCTTAGAAGTTTTAATGAAAAAAATGACTCTTAGAATGAGGACATAATTTCCTTGTATTCAGAAAGAATAAAAAAAAATTCTGCTCTTCATAGTGAAGTGCAAACATATGGAACTTTTTTATCCCCAAAATAGTCCATGCCAAAATGGGGACAGATTAAAGGGATGAATCATAGGTAACAGTGGTGAGGCAGCCAGCACAGTAGACATTGGGCACATGGGAAGGCAGACATACCTTTACCTGGACTGTAAAGGTATAAGTTAGTCCCACACCACTGGTTCTGTTTTTCTTTTCAGGTTCCTTCTCCATGGAGGAAATACTCTTTCTAAAAAATTACAGGCTCTGCTGTTAACTTGCAACTTAATATTGCCTCTGGGAGTGAACCTAATGTGCAGAGGTGTCACTAAATTCTCTTATAAAACTTCTCAAGGCTCCCAATGTTCATTTTGAATATATCTGTCTTCTATGATTATTGTTTCTGTTTTGTATACAGGTTTCTCTTCAAGCTCTTAGCCTTGACTTTCTTCCTTTAACATTTATTTAGCTTTGCAATTTTTCTTTTTAAAAATTTTCATTTTTATTACTAAGTCTGTAAATTGTTATGTTCTTATAAATCACTCTCTTCCTAGTTCGCGGTTCTCTACTTTTGATAATCCACCCTTTCCTGTCATTCTATTAAACTGGGGCAACAGTACTTCAAACTCAGGCCTCAGTTTCAGTCTGGACTAAGATTCCATAAAAACAGAAATAAATGATTTTCACATTTATTTTTCTTAACTCTTCTTCTTCAAATGAATGCACATGAATCACAGTTCTTTATTTCATGTTAAAAACTCATCAAAAATGGCTAATTTCAAAGACAAAGAGAGAATCCTAAAAGCATCAAGAGAGAAAAGACAAATAACATACAAAGGGGCTCCAATAAGGCTATCAAATGATTATTCAACAGAAACAATTCAAGCCCGAAGGGAATGGCAAAAAGTATTTCAAGTCATGGTAAACAAAGGCCTGCAACCAAGAATACTCTACCCAGCAAGGCTCTCATTCAAGATAGAAGGAGAAATAAGGAGCTTCCCAGACAAAAAAAGACTGAAAGAATACATCTCTACCAAACCAGCATTGCAAGAAATGCTAAAGGGTCTGCTCTAAAAATAAGTAAACAA